>JACXGJ010011375.1:0-19945 GCA_016801105.1 Esox niger | reverse complement strand
CTGTCGATCGAGGAGGCCGGGCTCTCCTCTGGATCTTGGGAGTGATGAGAGCTCCTCTAGGAAAAGCCGGCGTCTGTATAATTTGCCACCATTCCATTGCTGGTTGATTTCAGTCCACAGGACATAGGCATTGTAAGCAGACACATCCACAATGTTGTAGAAAATCACCAAAGGCCAGCGGGCAGTCATGCGCTGACAACTATATGCTGATGTGACTTTATCCAAATTGTCAACTCCTCCGTTTGTGGAATTGTAGTCCATTATGATTTGAAGTCCTCTCTTGCACTCAGCGATGCATCTTTGTGTATTGCGCTCATTACAAGAACATTTTTGTTTTTCTTTGGGCAGTATGAAACAACAGTTGCATTTTCAGAGAAAGCTAATTTTGAGGAATGCACAGTTCTGCCCTGCATTTTCAGAAGTTCACTAGGAAGTTCGGGTTTGTTTTTTCTGATTTTTCCAACCATGGTCAGCTTTCTCTTCTGTAGTTCAAAATATAGTCTGAAATATTGGCCTTCCATTCTCTTCATTCCACAAGCTGGCCGTTGCTTCTCCATTTGACCGGTAGACACCAGCTAATATGAGCAATCCAATCTATGCATGCAAGTCAATCCGATCCAGTGGCTTCCACTTCTCTTGAAACACACGGCTTCCCTCCAAGTTGGTCATGTCCAGTACAATCTTCTCTAGTGCTAGGGGTAAAAAGAGCTCAAAAGCTGATTTTATGTCATGGACTCGAGTGACAGCAAATCGTGTAGGCCCTGGAACCAATTATATTACACTGGAAGCTGAGAGTTTTCCTTGACTTTGTTGTGGTGACGGTGACCATTCAATATGACCATCTTTAGACATCCATGTCTGTTCTCTTGATGGTGGTTGTAGCATGTTCTCTCTCTCATCTGATGGAGGGGGTAGTACAGCAGGCTCCTCCTCTGAATCCCCTTCACTGAAGACAAAATCTGGATCATCAACAGCATTGGCCTCTATGTCCTCTGTCTCTTCTTCTTTTTCACTGTCACAGTCCAAAATTTGTGATAAGACTTCATTGATGGAAAATCTTTTGGAGCTCATTTTTGAGTGTCTGTGTCAGAGACCTGCTGCTCTCTTACTGAGAAGAAGCTTTGGGAAAGCCCCTTTTCAATCAAACACTATCCTAAAAGTGCAACCAGGACCAGTCACAACTAAATAAATCAAAGACACTTGCTAATTTTGCACCTGTGCAAATACATAGACACATAAAAGCATCCGGGTCAAAATGACCCGCAACATCATGTTTGTATACAAAACATACACAGACATTCCAAAACATATTAGGGTGTCCACATATTGCAGTCAGGTTCATGACCCTAATTGAGGAAAAGTCATTTAATTTCATGGTGAAAAAGTGAGGTTAACTAGTATTTTAGACAACGCAAAAGTGGAAATGGGTCAAATTGACCCGCAACATAATAGGAGGGTTAAACAAAAATAAGGCATATCTTAAGCAACTAGTCCAGAAACCAGTAACTTTTATCTTTTTTTCCAGGTTTTAATAGATGGCCAATATCCAAAACATTTGTGTGGCCGATGACTACTAAAAGGTTTTATGTATACCTTTCTTCCATAATGCTCCCTCCAGCCACCAATGGAACACTAGGGATGGAAAGTTAGACTCTTGTAGCTACTATATACAAAGAAAGCTGCATAAGGGCTGACACCAACCTCAGGGAATAAAACAGAATAATTTGTTAATTTATCAACCTGTCACATATTGACTGTTCTATGTTCCGTGGTTGAGTACACACCTGTCTTTACCAATATATACATTTAGTATTTTTATTTAGATATCATACTTCTCACCATGTTTTAATATCTCAAATTCCTCATCGTAGTGTGGGTGGTTCTGGGAACCACACTTGCCTACAGCTTGTGTAAGATCGCAGAGCTTAAGTCTTTAGCTCAATGGGCTAAGCAGTATTGACGAACGTGGATGATCGTAGTACTGAAACAGCTTGGTCACACAATCATAATCTACTACTACTAATGCCATCAACTCCCCTACTGTTATTACCTATACCTCTGTAACAGCCCCCGGATATATGCAGTATGATTAGTGAGGTTGTTTCATTCCACTATACATCAAATGCATTAGGCTGTAACTGTGGTGGCAGCAGCAATGGGTCTTGTCAATTGTTTTTCAGCATCCTTTGGGAGGGTCTGGGTTTATCCCTAAAGAGACATCAAGCCACTGAGCTGGTTTCTGGATATGAGATATATTTCACAAGTCAATCGATGTGGTACAACCCATTTGGGAACCTGGGATGCTCGCTGCTCATGTTCTTTTTTCTCTCCTCCTCCCTTTCACTGTACACATCCAGGGAATAGCTATGATGAGAACACTGAAAGGGGAAATTTGTCAATGTATCAAATATGTTGAGAGGCAACCAAGAATGAAGAGCAATTACTACACAGATTTTTTTTCTTCTCAAAAGATAGTCAGTTTAGCAAGATCCAAACTTTTCTCCATAACTTTTCCCCAGCTCGACTAACATCTTTTTATCTTCTGGAAATTAATGTATTAGTTTCAAACTGCACATACAGTATGCCCTTTATAGCTTATTTGAGGTAATGTAAAAATATACATATAATTACATTACAGAAAATATAAATCTGCATCATCATACATGTCATATTTAGTTGCATGTGTCACCTAATCTTTATAATGTTGACCTTCTGTGTCATGTAGTTGATCAATGTGATGTAGTTGAAGTAGAGATTTAAATACATCTTACATCGAAATGCCCCTCCTTTTTCATTTTTTTATGTAAAACACTTCCCAGGAACATCCAATGGGATGTGACACTTGCCTGCAGCTTTCTCTGGGCTCTTTCCAGTTTGCATCACTCCAAAAGCAGAGCAATCCTCTGGAGACTGGAGGGCACGGGGACATTAGGAAACAAAGGGATCAAAGATATTTTGTCCTTGAAAACAATCTAGGGGTGATGCACTGCGACACTACTTATTTTATGATTAGTGATTCAGGATGTGGTTTATCTTAGGATACCGGTTTGTTGTGTACTGATTTTCTGGTTGTGCTCTCTTATCTTTTTGCCCATCCCATGGCTTTAGGCTAAGAACATTGAGTAGTTATTTATCTGATGAGGTGATGCATGTACTTTACCTTTCTTTTCTTTCGCATATACTATTTTGCAAGTGCATAATTTTTTATTAGAATCATCTAGTGATAACCTGTATTGTTTTGGTTCAAAAAATATTCCGTTCCATTTCCTCCACAACCTCAACAAGCACGGGACCTGATAATTACCTCATCCACAATGGAGGACTTAATGCTCTGCATCATACCCATTATAATACAACTGTCCAACCCCATCTGAAAGTATGATCATCCTTTTTGCCCTTGTGCTATAAAACCCCATATATTATCTTATCAGCATCATCTGATTATCATTGACAGTAGGTCTGATTCAATGCACAATGAATAATTCATGTTGATGTTATCTATTTTTGGTACTGTATAGTGGAATCTTTCTTTTAGGTAGTCACTAAATATTCACTTTAGCTCACTGTTACGATTGTGAATAGATTGAAACTGCACTCATTGTCTCTAAGGTGACGGCAGGCTGTCAGCCGACATTCGTCAACTCTGCTTATACTTCTGATTAAAATACCTATTGTTACCCCAACTAGTGTTTCCCCAAATGTTTTCCTGTTGTTTCCATCAAATATGGCTCTGCATCTGGTATCTAGAATTGGTGCTTGTAATACAGTGCAACGGAGAGACTTGACTCATCATGTTCATGCATCAACATCCACACAATATGACAGCACATGAAGAGGACTCTTCTAGACGTCTTTCTTCTCTCATGATCTCACATTTTGGATTGTTCCTGCGCTTGCAGTCATCTTCCCTGATGCTTCTCACATTATAAATGTAGGTCTGGCGCATGCAGGGGCTTTTCTTTTGCTACCATCCAGCGAGAGGGCATTCTTCAAGCAAAAGAAAGCACAGACAGGAAAGAGCAAATCTCAAGCTAACAAGGATTTATGACTTCCAACATAATTTGCATATGCATTTCTTCTGGTGTGAGTACACTCTGCCTGCTTGAATGAACAGTTCTTATCTCAAAACTGCACAGAAAAGATAAGAGGAAACATGCAGATACAACGTAATCTTAGTTCCTGCTGTATATGTCAAATGGTTTAGGACCTAACATATTTTAACACAATATTAGCAAATTGACATATTGCAGTAATATTAAGATGTCCCTTATTGGCAAAGCATTACAAACTAGAAACCAAAATGTTCAAACTCTTTTTCCTCCTCTTAGAGGGTGTCTTAAAGGAAGGATGCACTTAACAGCACAGGCAGACACAGAGGGAGACACACAGGCTGACAAACAAGCAGACACACAGGCAGACACAGAGGCAGACAGAGGCAGACACACAGGCTGACAAACAAGCAGACACACAGGCTGACACAGAGGCAGGCAGAGGCAGACACACAGGCTGACAAACAAGCAGACACACAGGCTGACACAGAGGCAGACACACAGGCTGACAAACAAGCAGGCACAGAGGCAGAAACAAAGGCTGACACACACAAAGGCAGACACACAGGCTGACACACAGGCAGACACAGAGGCAGACACACAGGCTGATAGGATAACAGGGAACATTCAGCAGTGAAGAGTTTTCGGAGACCCCCAACGGAGCGTTACGGGTGATGTGACTTCACAAAAGTTCCCTGCCCTTTTATTTAGCAGGAATTATTAAAACCGCCAGCTTCTGACAATTCAATCGAAAAAAAACACCACAAGGTCTGTTTTCATTCTGACTACTGCAACACTGCAGAGGGGGATGGAAAGATAGTGGAAAGTAGAGAAGAAGGAAACAATTTACAGAAGGACTGAGTGACAGGTGGAACCCTTTTGTGAAGTTAAAGAGTGCAAGGGATGTTCTCAGTTGGGGGAAATGGTTCCAAGCAGTTTCTCTGTGTGTGGCTCTCTGTTTGGTGCATCCAGCTGGTCATGTTTTAAACAGGAGTAGCAAACTGGCACTTTGTTTGTGTGTTGGTGAAGCATGCCTGCCATTTCCCAATGGAAGCCATTGTGTGTCATATTTGCCCTTTTTGCTGTGTGTCACAACCGTCTGATGGTATTTGTGTTTTGACATTTTTGTGAGTGCTTTCCCCTCATTTGCCCTGTGCCAATGATAGCAGCATGTGACATTCAAAATGATATGCAACATTTTCATGTACATGTTCTAGTTCTAGAATTCTTGAAACAAATCGAGCAATGCCTTTTTTAATTCATTAGGGTAGCATCATTTCAGGAAGTTCCTGAAATCCTACTCGAAATGTTCCTGGATTCATAGAATTCCGACTACATTTACCAGGGCTTCTGGAAATCAAAGACATTTGTGATGATGCAATTGAGATTACACCTGAATATTGATCCAACAGTGCTCATTTAGAGATCCAAACTCGTGGACATGATTTTGTATCCATTTCCTAATATATTATTTTCTTCATTTCCTTCCGATTCACATTTAGAGGACTATAATCCTGAAAATATGACAACTTTAAGTGGAAGTCAAAACAAAGTAACAATGTCTTCATTTGGGCAATGTAATTTATAATAATCTGTGTTATTTTGGAGCTTCCGACCCATAATGGTTGAATACTTTTTTTCCTTACAAATATTGCTTAACATAAAACCAATATCACCATACAATAATGGATTTTGAGTGTCAGTGTTTTAATATAAAATATGAAATAGAAACAACATTTCTATGAATAGTTTAATTCAGTTACACTAAAGAATTGTTCAGGGGTTTGAATACCTTCGTTGTCATGTTGTTCATTAATTCAGTAATGCAGGAGGACCCCCACACCAACAACCAATACAAACTAAAAAGAGATGATTGTTGTTCACCACAGGGTGTTTACTGGAGATGTCATTTGGGACTGGGACTCCAAACAATTTCGCTTCAAACGTTGTACATGTGTGATTGCTAGAGTTACAAATACGATTCTTACCGCGAACTGACTATATTGTAAACTACTCTTTGCAAAATGTCTGGACTGATGAGTTTTGGTTTTACAAAGCTGTGTCAATTGATAACATTCAATAAAAAATGAATTGAATTTATTCTTGCAACACGATGAAATTAATTCTAAATTCTAAAGCATTATCTATATTACTGCGATAACATGATAGATATTTGGTAATCGGTGCATGTCTTAGGGGCCAGAGAGTTGGAGGAAAAACTATTAATTAAAATGAATTGTAATTTAGTCAGTAAAAAATGAGTTCAAAAAGAGAGATTAGAAAGGATGTTGTCAATGCCACAATGCTTCTTGTTCAAAACTTAGTCTCCACAGCCCTGCACGGAAAGGGATTTGGTACT
This sequence comes from Esox niger, assembly GCA_016801105.1. Classification (NCBI taxonomy): domain Eukaryota; kingdom Metazoa; phylum Chordata; class Actinopteri; order Esociformes; family Esocidae; genus Esox; species Esox niger. Next base: position 13,537 of record JACXGJ010011375.1, on the reverse strand, counting down.
TTGGTTATAACACATTATTTGAAAATGTCCATCATATGGGCTACATAACATTGTAACGCTTGTGTTATATGAAAGTTGTTGTTAATAAATAATTTACACATTTCTTAAGCAGTTTGTTTTTTCAACTTTTATTAATGGTATTAAGTTAAACGTGTATTTAACATGGATTGGTTGACTAGTTGCTCTTTATCATATGACTATGATAAGCCTGCAAAAACTTTCTCTTGACATCCACACACAAAGGGTACTCAGAAGGCAGGGGGAAGCAAGTTACAATTGTCCAAAACTACCTTGCCCTAAATGCTGGTATGGTACTGCATGTGCACTGTGATTGCAAGAGACTACCATGTATTCATTCAGGCAGGCACCAACAACCAAGGCCATTAGCCGGAGCAGCTTTGAGCTGAGAAATGCTCCCTGATATGATAGCTCCTCAAAGCAATTTCTTCAAGTTCAGATGAGGTTCAAGGCATCTCAAAGGACTGAAAAGAGAGCTGGCATACGCTAGGGGATATTTACAGCCAGGTTCAAAGTTCAGCATCCCACTTTGAATGCTAGAAATGTTGTGATTTAAAGGTATATAGGAATGTGTGAAGGTGCTCAATGCACGAATGGTTCTCTTTGTTTATAGTTAGTGTGCAAGAGAGTGGTGATGTTGACCAGATGAGGAATGAGAAGAATACAAAACTGATCAGGGAATTCATCCTTACAAGCACACCTAATTGAAGAGCAAAATAACTTGATTTGGCATTGCTAACCCTCAAGTTATCAAGTTTATACCTACGGGCAATTGAAGTGAGCCGCTAACCCTCCCACATAAAATAAATTCCCTCTTCTGTTACAACAGGGAATACTTATCAGGTCATATGTGGCAACCACATATAAACTACAACCTTAAATTAGTACATTCTTCAGAAACTCTATTTGAATTCATTAGGCTGATCACGTTCTAACAACACCTTCAGACAGATCAGGTGCCATCAAAGCAACCGTGCTCAACACGGTGTGTAATGTCCACATTGTCCACTAGTTAAATCTATTTAGCAAACCAACTAGGATTTAGGAACTACGACATGAAGAGGAAGTATTCTGGGCATTTTAAAGTAGACTAAAGTAGTCTTTAAAGTACTGTAGGCATTTACAAATTCCTGTTTGATAGAAGCCTCTTGTTGCTTCTATGTTGCTTCTTCCGGGCCATGTTTAGGGTGAAAAAACATTCCTTCCTTGAGCAGAAATACATCCCCTTTTGATTTGGCATGGTAATTGGACTGTTAATCCAAATATAATTTGAATAATTTTTCTCCACATTGACAAAGTTGTATACTAAGTTGTTTTCTCCACATTGACCACATATGACTAATATTTTCTATATTTTAATATTTTTCACCTGTTGAGTTTTTGGTAACACTACATTGATTCACACCCCCTTGTACCTGTTCACATTTCATTGTTATAACATATTTTGCAGATTAATGTTAAACCGCCATTTTTTTTCTTTCTTGTTTGTAATTAATGTAGAACAATTTGCAGATATTATTTGGACTTCTTGAAGTTTTTTGTGTTGATCAGTGGCAAAATGAAATCCATTTAGATTTAATGTTGTAACAAAATACAATGTGGAAATGTCCAAGGACAAGCCATTTAATGTTTCTAAACAAATACAGAGGGAAAGGTGGACATGGAATGGGACTGGTGTGAAGCACTGATCATGATAGCATGACACGAAAATAAGTTTTCCATTCCGGAATCTACAAAGCTCTTTCTTCCGGATCTGTTTCTATTGCGGTGAACATTTAGTTTTTTTATTCCTCTATTTGAAATGGTTCCAACCCTGGGTTGATATTATTATTGTTAAGCTGTTCACAGTATTTAATAATCAATGGTAACAGGCCTGGTGCAGTGAAAATAATGTAACTTTAAACAGACAAGACAGTGGAGGTGGTGGTCTCTTTTTGCCTCTTTGGATTCAAGGTTTAGCTGTGAATTCAGCTGAGTCATTTACACTCCTATGGACCATCAAGGTGGTCGCCAGTGTATCACCTGCACAGCTGAAAAAAAACAGAACATCTACCAATCAATACTTATTTGGCTTTATGCATCAATTGTAAAGCCCATCATTTTTATAGGTATGATATACAACTTGATATAACACTGCTTTCAGCCAATCAGAAATAAAGGCTCACACCACCCTGTCTGGAGTGTGTTGAAGCACTTAGAAAACCGGATGCCAACATTTCTGAGTTTTCTTTTCTTGAAGTACTGTTTTCAGCTAAATATTACAACATTGTTTGGGTCACGAGTGCAATAATCGATTTTTCAAGAGAGTGGGCATTAACTCTCCTTACCTTTATTGTTTCTTGCAAGGCTTACAGTATATTGACAGTGGGAATCAGTGGGAGACACTGAAGTGAAAATGGGCATGGTACCTGAAGAGGAACCACACATGTGCAGGGAGACTTGAGGGCAACCACTTCACCATGGATCCACACAGTGGACATGGTATTTATTCAGACATGAATAAATACCCAACAACTCCTCCTTATTGCTTGCTTATTGTAAATCACATGAAGCAAAACGTTCCTATTATGCCTGATATTCGTAGCAAAAAAACATATAGTCCCAGTACTCAAAAGTGTATTAGTTAGAAACTAATGACAACTGAATTATCTGTGCTGTGGCTTTGACTTTCTGGAGTGATTACTCTCTTCTCAAATCCTTTACGAGTAAGATTAATATGTTAAGAAGGTTATCTAGAAATTTAAAGATGAATTTGCCTCACCAAAGGTGGACATGCTAACAAATTATCAGTTTTGTAATAAAGCAGTTTTTGATCATGACAATGCTAGCTAACGTTACTTAATGCTCCTAGTGTCAGGAGAGAATTCTACCGTAAATATGGGCTAGCTAATTAGCTTAGCTAGTATGCATTAGTCCCGAATCCCAAAATTGTTACACTGGCTACCTCCAACTAGTTGGATAGCTATGTTAACACAATGCACTTGAAATGGAACAACAATTGTCTCAATACTATAGGTTTTACTATAGGCTTCTTCACTCCTCGACCACTTCAATTAGCTAATTAAGTTGTATGGTACATTGTATGGCATTACTAATTTAGTCTGAGGCTATTATAGCTAATTCTGTTCCAGTGCTATCAGAAATATGGACACTACATGTGCTAAGAGGTAAACATATTTCACTAGTGTATAATCACAAGCTAAATTAAACAGCTGGGAAAGTAAGCCATCCGCACATATTAGCTGCATCCACTAATGTTAGCTAGTTATAATTGTTGTCACACAAAAAACAGTGATTAGCCTTATTTAGACAGCGCAAATAACACAGAATTTTCAAAGGCTTCCAATCCAACTGAAACAAATTCGATTGCAGATATCTCAGAAATGTTTTCTATAACTAGTTGTTTTTGCCATTTTGTAATAGACTTTATACCACTGCATTTTTCATTGGCTTGGGAATTCTATAGTGTTCATTATAATAATAATTTCATTGTATCCCTATAATACAATGTGTAGTTCCATGGCTATGAAGATTGTAAAATTTGTAATACATTTTACAAAGGATTTTATCTAACATTAACAAACGTACAAGGAAGGAGATTTTATAGACTTCTTGTAGCTTTATGGTGGCAGGCTATACTTACAGGCTATAGAGTTCTGTTAATTCTGGATCTGTGAATACAACATAAACTCCTAGACAAGCTTGTGATCTGCCATGCATGAACAGTAACTAGCACCCCAAGCCAGTACAAAACATCTCATGTTCAAGCTTTGAGTAATTCTTTGTGAGAATACCACAAACCACAATCAGACATTGTTTTGAGATGTGCATCACTCTGTGGCAAAACATGGGGACCCAATAATTAGATCTGTTGAGAGTTGGATCTGTGACTGTTATGACAATAACAACAACCACCCATACTCTGTATTCTCTGGCTCTAGATTGTATGTGCAATTTATAAAACTTGTTGAATGCTGATTGGTTGGGCAGGTTTCAATATGTGCTGTATTGGATGACACAGACAACCTCATCTTGATTTTGTCATCTATCATTTAAACTTCAAAAATTGTTCTCCTTGCTTCTAGCAAAGCTAATATCTACATTGCTGGAAATATTGATTAACAAACAATTATTGCCCAATGATCACTGAAAACCTGCCTACAGAACATTACCAAAACACCTGGAGGATTGCTTAATGCTTTTTGCCCTATATTATTGAAAAGTTCACATATTTATTAGAGATGGGATTAATTCATAATGACCATAGCACTGTTTATCCTGCGTAAATGTAAAAGAAAGCATTGTGTACGTGTAGTAGGCTGAATTGTAGATTTCTAACTCAATGTGTGGACAGACTTATCATATGAGTACTTCGATGCGGTTTTGATCTAACTGAGAACATAATATACATTAAAAAACACCTGGTAGGATTGGGAGCTTTTAACAGACTATTTCTATATAGAGTCAGGCATGCCAACAAAATAATGACTTGTGTTTTTGACTGTTTGTTTTTGGCTTTACAGTAACATTTAAGCTATTGTATTCAAGCTGTTAAGCAGAATAGGATAATAATCATTAAGTGATCTTGCAAGACATGCACCGGCTGCACTTGGATACAATTATCCAACCAGGTGAAGAAGAAGTAACCTGTGTTAGTTGTTCTCTCATCACTTGTCAGTGAGGTAGTTTTTCCCCATGGTTTGATGCCAAGGGTGTTTGACTATGCCAAGGATGCGTGAATATATTATTTTGGAAAATAGAATGTTCTAACATGAAATTTCCAACCACCTGCTGTATTACTATGAACAGTGCTATTCTTCCTCACTAATTTACTCACTTATTTTCTTACATAGTAACAGACTGTTGTGCTGCTCAACTGTCAGGTAATGCAGGAAGCTGCAATTCAATTTAGGAATAGGCCAAAAACCTGCCATCCTCGACTAATACATTTTCACCTGTGACACTGTTTTCAAATATCCTACATTTTGCTGATATTGCAATTCAACTTATTTGCTTTTGGAAATATGGTATTTTGAAGAAACAACTGTCTTTACTTGAAGAAACAACTCACATCACTTGTTTTCAGTATTTTGTACAATTCAAAAATACAGAAGCCCTGAAGCCCAAAGCAGTAAAAATAGTTTTGGACCCAGAGAATACGTTTATCTCATTTGAACAGCCTAGTATCCCATTTGAATGAGTTAGTCAAAAAATTACTACAAATTATAGTTTGCTACATCGTTCAAACGATATAATTAGTATGTCTAATTAGCCCAAATTCATTATACAGCAGCATTAAAAGGCCATGTAATGGTTGCTTCAGCCCATTGTTTTTTTAATCAATCCATTGATGGAATTGGTCATTAATAGTTCTTTAAAACCCTAAAGCAAGGCTTTTTGTTGAACCCCAACGCATTTAGTCAGAACAGTGGGCAATTGGCTGAATGATGGCATGATTGGTGTGAAGTGAGGGTGCATCAAGCGTGCAATTATATTTTTCTCAATCATAAAACATTGCATGTAGTATAAAACAGGATTGTCCCATAAATATTCAATCCAGGCAACATTAAAACGAATACCATTTGCAAAAATAACACTTTTAATCAGGTAGTCTTGTTTAAGTGCTTAAGTTGAACATCTTGCGCACACTGCAACTCTAATTGTTATACATAATGGCTCTGGGTGAAATAACTGTCCTATTTGATTCAGCGATGTTGGTCCGGGTCTATTCATATTAACCCTGTGTCTTTGATCATGTCCGAAAAATATGTGTTATATAGAGAGGTGAAATTATACAGTAGTCATATACTAAATAGCATAGTAGAGCTCAGTTTATATAAGGGCAGCGCTACGTCTGTTTTGAATAGCAGAATGTTGTTAAGCTGTGAATTAGTATACTATCTGCTACTGGTCACAACTAGCGAGCAATACTTTCACTTTTCACAACATGAGAAGTTGTAAAAGTAGATACCTATTGTAAAATTAGAAAAAAAACAATTTATGCTCCGCTGTGTCTGTACCGAAGAATGCTTAAATGTGTTTGTTTCTGATGTTCTTTCACAAAGTGAACTATATACAGCTCCGGAAGAAAATATTAGACCACTGCACCTTTTTCTTTACTTTCGAAAAAGTTAAAAAGGAAAATGTTACCCTTCGGTTTCTCACTCAAAACCTTCCTTTTCGACTTTTTGGAAAATAATGAAAAAGGTTCAGTAGTCTCTTAATATTTTCTAGAGCTGTATACTATATTGTTTGCAATGTAAAAAATAAAATCAGCTCCTTGCTACTTTTAGTTTGCTAATCCCACCGCTCTTCCCACCGTCGGCTGTTACACCTTTGAGAGGGGCAATTTATGTATGCTCTAACACATTGACATTTTAGTAAATAGTTTTTGTAAAATCCTCATTTACATTTTCTGTTGAAATTGTATGTTCTAATAATTAGTTATTCGAAAATCATGTCTGAGATTGACATGGAGAAAATAGTTTTTTGCAAATCTGATATAACTCTCTTATTTGGCTGTCAAATGTTTACGATTAACACACACCATGTGTTTGAAGAAACAAATGGATAGAGTTTGAGACGAGGGGGTGAAAGCGAAAGTGTGCTTGAGCATTTCTGTTGGTAAACAAGAAGAGAATGCAGCACTCATTAGAATCCAATTGTTGAAGCTGGCTCAACAAACACCCTGGCCATGTTTTTACTGACAGACAAATCAACCAATGGAGCACTCAGCTTTGTGCACCAGTATGCCGCATCAAGGATAAAAACATGAAATAATGGTATTATAACCGTATTCAGCATATTCAGAATATTGATACTTGGCACATATTGGATTGCAAGACCTACTGCCCTCACTGCTACTAAGGAAAAGACAACAAGGAGAAAATAGGTGGATAGGAAACTGAGACAATTACTGCCTGAGCCCATTCCTCCCCAACCACCACCAAGGGACAATGTGACTCCCCAGCAAAGTGGTTGGTTTTCTGTTTGTGACTACCACCTGACCTCCCCTTCCACTTCAATTTTCTTAGAAAAACACCCTTCAGAGCCCTGAACACCAACAATGTGTCCACTCCCTGCTTCTGAACTCTGTAGCTATTTCAAAGTGATTGTTGGCCTCACTCTAGCTTCTCCCACAAGTCTTCTTACTTGAGCTCTTTTCTTGGCAGTGCCTTGGTGGTGTGCTTGCTGTACCTTCTACTTCCTGATTATTGATCCAACTTTACTAACTGGGATATCCAAACCCTTAGATATTTTTATCCCCTTTCCTAATAGATGCATTTATTTCACTTTATCTCCAAGTTCTGTAGAACATTCATAGTTTTCTTTGCTATATCTCTAAGTTATACAGAATATTATTTAACTCGCAGCCTGACAAAAGATACATCAACAGGACTTTTCTAACCCGAAAATGAGAAAGCAACTATAGTGGTTCACAGGTGGAGGCCAATGATAACAGGATTGTGTCATTTTTAGGTCAGTGTCTTTCATCTGTGGCAACTGGAAGCTTACAGAGGTTGAATAGATAAGTGAGCAACATATTTCATGTTTTCTTCTTACAAATATTTACCAAGATGAAACCAATGTCACCATATATTTGATAATGAGTGTTTGAGTTTTAAAACAGAGTGACTTTTTAATTTCTAAATTGTTTTTTTTTGTTACTTTTGCAAGACACTGTATCTTGTGTACACATTATCTTATGTTTTTCATATTAAACATGGCAGACAATGCCTGTATTCATGAAAAAGGTTTTGCAACAAGCTTGGCCTCACTGAGGCCTGCATAAATACCCATGAAATCATCAGAATCTCTCAACGTGATTGGTGAGTGTGTGCCAATCAGTGTGTGGTTAAGTATACTGTGATGAAAAGGTCTTCCTGCTTATTTCAAGGACATTAAACAAGAAGAGAAGAAGACAAGGCAATGATTCTGTCACGGGGGCCATATTGTGCACGCTACCTGCATATTTGCGAGCACATTATTTCTAGCAATGCCAAGCCATCTGCTCTGCATTTGGAGACACACATTGAGTAATAATTAATCAGCCAGTCCATTGCATTGTAACTCACACTTAAACTTGCAAACATATTTGAAATTGTTGCTTCATGAATCAGAATCCAATTAGGATGCAATTGGAAAGGTAGTACTATAATAAGAATGTATTCATGATTTTATGGATGATAAGGATCAGTGCCATCTTATCATGGATTAGATAGCACAATATTAGCTCTTTAGCTATTTTACTGTCCAGCAAAGAGATCCCAGCCAAACCTAATCATTTAAATATGCAGGTTGATTTAGGTTACTCATTGAAATACATTGTTTAGTAAGGTGCATATCAAGTCATATAACTACTGAGATACTGTATCGGTTTTGCGTACATGGGGTTCTAAGCCTTAAATTCCCAGTTATCCATGCTGTTTGTGATGTAAAAAAACTTGACAAAGATAAATCATGTTAGAAGTGTTTTCACTTTTAATGTGACCTATAACGTAAACAATTCAATTGCAAAACAAACTGAAATCTTGACAGCTTATTCAAGTGTTTCATAGTGAAAAGGTCAATGCAATATTATGCAATAATTTGTAATATATAGTTCTATAGTTCTAATATATTTACAAGAATTAGCAGATTAAATGCTTAATGGAACTATGATCTTTTGGATTGATCAGTGTCAAAAATCGAATTACATTTATTTTGATCTGATGTTGTACAAAACAAAGTCCAATGAGGTTGAAAACATTTGAGAGTGACTGCAATGATAATTGCTATAGGCGCTACAACAGTTAATCCTGATTCAGGATTGACACCACCAGGTTTATAAAAGAATGTAAACCAGTGGTGTGGCATCACATCCATTTGTATTGCTCAAATTACATTTGTAAATATTTTATCATTTTACTACAATTAAACTTTTGATTTTTGTGAAAATTTAAATGAAAGCTGATAAACGCCAAATATTTTTCTTATAGCCCTTTTGCTCATATTTACCAAGGGTTCCAATATTAGTGGAGCGTACTTTTAACGTTTTTTGTATCTTGTAACACAACACACACTTTTGTGCCTTATAGTGTAATTATAAAGCACTAAGTAGTGGCTAAAATTTACACAAAATCTACAATAAAGTGTAACCCAAGTCATTCATCACAATTATGTACTTTTGAAAGCGTATAGTTTATAGTCAGGTAAACTTACATCAGAAAGAAAAACATAAGCTATTCGATTATGTTTATCTGAATGTCTAAATAGGATGACTAGAACTGTCTCACTCAAGATATAACTGAGATCTCTAAATAGGCAATATTTTTTGTTGTGGTTATTGTTACCATCCACATAACAACAAAAATATTCCCAGCCCATTTTGTAAAGTTGTATTAGCAACCTGGGAAAAAATGGAATTACCTCAAAATAGGGGGTGGGATAGGTTTGTATGTATCTTTGATTAACATTGTGTTACATAATGCATAACAAAATATATACATATATAAAAAAGTTAGAGCCCATTATGGTTATTTGGCAACAACTGTAAAAGCCAGGTTGCATAAAATGTTACCAGGGACTTAAAATATATCATGTCTGTCAAAGTCACATCAAATTGGTAAGAGGTTGACATTGGACGCATGTGAATAACTGAATGTACCCATCATTACGGTGAACCTACCCAAATATTTTCTTTATTTTTTTAATCAGTTCATTCTTTAGAAGGGATGGCAGAATGAAGAGAATCCTTTTCATTTTATGTTCCAAAAAAGGAAGTCTATTAAGAGGTCTCAAAAGGAGCCATTAATGACTTACAAGGAAAGCTCTGATCAAAGAGACAGAGGTTATAAATATTTCAGGTAATTGTGTTATCTGTTATTCCTGCTTTTATGTATCCATCTAGCTAATTCATATCCATCTCATTATCTAACAGTCAATAGTTCTTATTCAATACTATTTTTTTTAATGGAAGTTTTTCCAACATCCAACATAAAGTTTAATCTCCTTGCAAATAATACACTGTTGCAACAGCCTTGATACCTTGTTTTTTGCAGCAAATGAGTAAATTGTAATGTTCATCAATTTTCAGTCAACAATCAATATTTTTGAATCAAGACAAAGTACAAGTGAATGCAAATGATTTCCTAGTAATTAAATGCTGTGCTTTACCTTCCAGCACTGTCACCAGAGACAATAATGTCATGCTAATTAGTATGAAATATTATCACAAAAAGGATGTTATGCTTTGGGCTTTGTGATTACCATAAAACACTTTAGAAGGCATGCCTAATCATTGTTTAGTGTAACTGTGTAGCTTGTCGAGGTTGGGCAGCTGATGGAGTGTGCCTTGTCATCTGACAGACATATGTCCTCAGGCCAATGACACATAGAAAATAGGTGAGAGAAAATATATTATCATCTCTGTTGGTGGTACGTTTGATCACCCAGAATTCACTTTCAATGCACAGGTGAGACTATTCAGTAAAAAAACGGACCCATAACTGTAGAGACCTCGTGCTCAGCCTACTGAAAGCCAGAAAACTATTGAGCCAGAGAAAAGAGCAATAGAAAACAACAACTTACTCTCCTCTGCCAGGTCAGAACCCTGCTCTTTAGAGGTTGAATATGCTTATTGTGTTTTTCTGGGTCTTATGATGTCTTACTTCTTTAGGCGCTGGTGATGTGGCGGAACAATTAATACGAATGTAAAAGAAAGCTGATGTGATATTTGCCTGTATTTGATGGAACAGCATGGAAGGCTTTGCGTGCCATGTTACAGTGCACTGTATTTACAGGTTAATAACATCAGAATGACTTTATAAACATTTGGTGGGTGAGAAAGTAATTCACAAATGCTGTGGTGTGTAAAATTGGATTTGCCATAGGAGTCATGAAGACGAACAGCTGCCGATTGATGTGGATACACAGTACCTTGCTTAGAAATTCCCCTGTTTTTTAGATAACATTTTTATAATGAATAATACCTTGTTTTTTTCTGAGGTTAGTGTCAGTCTGGGCAACTTTTCTTTGACTTTGTTTGACACTGCTAGTGCACAACATGCTGCTGGTGCTTGAAATAAGCGACCAGTAACATGATTTATCACACCAACGATTGTGAACTGGTTGTGTATATTATAAATGAAAAATATGCACTGAAGATATACATATACATAACACATATATTTAAGTTTAATTGTTATGAAATAATACCTCTTTGGTAGAATGATATTGATTAGTAGTGATTCAAATCTCCTGCAGATCCGATCACACAAAGGAAAGCATACCAGCTAAAATGTTGATGAATGCCAACATGTTTAAAATAACCATTGAAATTCAAACCAGTTTGTGTGCTGCATAATTGATGACTGAGGTCTAGTGAATAAACAAGAAAGATGACAGCCATAATCTTTATGTCACTTGTATTTATTACCAAGCATTCAGATGTGCCATTTGAACATTCATTTATACTTTGCAGCGAATACTTGCATTCCTTTCTTTGGCTAAAGTAATAGCTTAATTGGTGTAAAACATAAATAATACACAGTGGTTGAGGAAGTTGCCCGGAAGTAAATCATCTATCAAAATGATAATATTTCATTTTCTTCATGCCATTTAAACAGTACCTTCTTTTCCCGACAATCCGTTTGATTGGACAACTCTACACTGATCCCATGAAGTGGGGGTATGAGATTCAAGATATGGAACTGCATTAGAACAGGCTGCTCTTTCAAACACTTCATTTCACACTCTCATCAAGACATGCTACTTTAACTGTAATTAATTACTATCATTTATGAAGTGTTTTTCACTGGTGTCCAAGGAACTCATTTATATACTCCTTCTGTAGACAGCTCATGAAAGTAATATACATACAGTGCCTTGCTGAAGTATTCAAACCCTGAAAAATTTTCAAATTCTTCCAAATTGCAATTGGTACATTGATATATTGTTTCATTTGATGTTTTATTTTAAAACATTGACACTCAAAATCCAATACTCTAAAGTGACAGTCGTTCGGTTTTGGGAAATACTGTATGTAAAAAAAACAATTAAATATATTGCATGGATAGTAGGTATTCAACTTTGGTAGAAACATATTTTGTTGCAATAATATCTATAACAAATATTTTGAAATCTGAATACTGAAATTTTTAAAGATAAATATTTTTTTGGAGCACTAACATTGACCTGAGCTTGGCTATATTGAGCAAATGCAGAAAAGTGCAAGTTTCATTTATGGTTTGTACCACTAATAAACCCTGTTTTGCATTTATCTCACTTGTATATAATACTAATGAACTATAACATTAACAAACATTTACCAGCTGAAAGTACTGTTTCCAATAGTCTTTTCTTATTTACCAGCAAATTCAATATCTCAAACATGTTGATCAGTTAAAATACGTTAGAATTCATGTGTTCTCAACTTCATGCGTTCTCAACCATTAAATCGTGTTGTTCTATGAATGACACCACTGTTAGTTGACGAGCAAAATGACCATGTTTAAAAAGAGTAGGCATTTTACATTAGATTACTTGACACATACCTCCATATTTAATTTCCGCAGGCGTATTTTACAATTATTACGGCTTAAATCAAAATAATAGTAGCTAGTTATTCATACCTGAAAGGAGTGGGCTTTACATTTTACAGTAGAATTGCTTGTACGGTCACTTCCCAAAAAATATTATTAAAATCATGATGACAAGCTATCTTGTTGCATATTGTGAAGTTAGCTAGCAGTATCCATTCTTAAGGAAATATGTTTACAAAACTGAGTGAAGGGATGGACTATTGCAAAGCAGAATGTAATGCCCTCAGAATATAATCTATTTTTTAAGAGGAAACATGTTGACACCTTGCACATTTATTGTCACATCCTGGCTATGCCCCTAGCCATCTTTGTGCTGGCTGGGGCCATAGTCAGGACGTGGCCAATAGAGGTGCCTCTAGCCACCTCTATGCACTTGGGTCTCCCCAATTGGAGGCAGGTGTTGTGTATTGCCTCCAATTGGGGAACGTATTTAAGTTGACTGTTTTGAGCACATGGGTGTGGTTTATTTTGGTTTGTCAGCCGTAGGCTACAACACCCAGTCATCGTGTCTGCTTTGAGTTTGTATGTTTGTTTCTTTTGTTCCTTTATTAAATAATGGATGTCTACCTCCACACCGTCTCTGCGCCCGTGTCCTTCCAGCACCATGACAGAATAAACCAACAACCGGACCAAGCAAGACGGAAGGCCAAAAGGCAGCCCCAAGATTTTTTTTGGGGGGTGCTAGATGGGTGCATGCAGGACGCCCTGCAAATGACCTGCAGGGTGTGGGAGCGCGCTTGGGAACTTCTGGCCCAGAAGCGGCAGCCAGCGCCCCGCTCTGCCCAGAAGCGCCAGTCAGCGCCTCGCGCTGCCCAGAAGCGGCAGCCAGCGCCCTGCTCTGCCCAGAAGCGCCAGTCAGCGCCCCGCGCTGCCCAGAAGTGGCAGCCAGCTCCCCGCGCTGCCCAGAAGCCGCGGCCTGCGCCCCCCGCTGCCCAGAA
>JACXGJ010011374.1:0-19946 GCA_016801105.1 Esox niger | reverse complement strand
TACTCCAGTCCACCCCAGTCCGTCCAGTCCGTCCACTCCACCCCAGTCCGTCCACTCCACCCCAGTCCGTCCACTCCACCCCAGTCCGTCCACTCCACCCCAGTCCGTCCACTCCAGTTTAGTCCACCCCAGTTTAGTCCAGTTTAGTCCAGTCCACCCCAGTTTAGTCCAGTCCACCCCAGTTTAGTCCAGTCCACCCCAGTTTAGTCCAGTCCACCCCAGTTTAGTCCAGTCCACCCCAGTTTAGTCCAGTCCACCCCAGTTTAGTCCAGTCCACCCCAGTTTAGTCCAGTCCACCCAGTGCCAGTGAGACCAGTCCAGCAGTGCGCATAGCTCTGTGTATTCACCACTCAGTTGGGAGGGAGGTAGCTACCTTCAGAGGACATGCGTCTATTGGGCATAGAGGAGATGGAAGCTGGAGGGCCGTGAGGAGAGAGGTGAGACGGAGGCCTAGAAGGCCGCGTGGGGGTTCTGGGGGGAGGCCTGGTGGGCGTGACTGCCCTGGGTGGGAGAAAGGAGGGGCCAGACTGGTAACGGCAAGGACGCAAGGAGGGAGATGGGCAGGGCGATGGCCAGGAGGTGGCACCTGACAGGGACAAATGACAATGAGCGGAGGAGGAGAAATAAGGGGATAAAGACAGCAAGGACAGAGATGGATGACAATTAATGAGGTAGAGGAGATCCATAAGTAGAAAGAGGCTGATACGAGGAGAAAATAAAATTATAGGTTTGAGAGGGACAGAAACAGCTCATTTAGAAAAATAACTAATGAGATTTGCTGAGGAAAACAGTGAAAAATCAAGAAATTCAACAAAACTGAGGAAATAAACTATTTACTTTAATATGGATACAGTAAAATAAGAAGCGATGAGGGATGAGTACTAGTAGTCCCTGAATGTTCAGCGGTCGTCGGGTGAGCATTTAATGTACAATCCAACCCACTATGGAAATTAACTCCAACAAAAAGACTTTGTAGAAGAGTTTTGGTCAAAGATCCTCCATCTTTGACAAACTGGCCTGTCATTCAGTCGTTATTCCGTGCTCCAGCAAGCCGGGGGTCCCTACCTCCGTTGACAACTCTCTGGTCCGCTCCAGAGCTGGGGCTGTAGTCATGGGGACCAGGCCGAGGAGCTGGAGGACCACCGATGCCCTGAACCAACCTGGGGGAGTTCTGACGACCTGCTCCCCAGGACATCCCCTCTCTGTTCCTCTGACCTGGGGGGATGTACTTGTTCTCTCTGGAGGGACATAAAACAAACCTGTCATTCACGTGAGTCATTTGGGAGACAGACAGTAGTGAAAACAGATGTTGTCAAACCAGAAGACAGCAAACGGCAGCCTGCGGGGTCCACAGTGGAACCGGAGCTGCACAATGCCTCAGATCTCCATGGGCAACCATCCAGGATAAGATTGACCAAACTGATTCATTGACACTAGCAAGCATCCACCAATTAATCGTGAAGAACTCTGTTGGGTTGGTTGTATCAGTGCCAACATTTCAGCTTACTGATCAACAGCATTTACATAGAAGCAGTCATGATTTGTCCCTAGGAATGCATAGGAAACTAGCATGCGATCTGGATGAAGACAAAAAAATATACAATAATACTAATAATAATAATATAATGCCAGGACCTGCCGCCCATGACCTCTCAAAAAACGAGTGGTTTGAGACTCTATCTTACATACGTGGCTCAATCGAGAAAGACTTCAAACTCCTTCAATGGCAAAACATTTTCTAGGTTAAATAAATATACTTGTGCAGCAAGTGAGAAAAAAATGTAATACACAAAACAATTCATTTTCAGTCAAAGCCCTCTTCCGGGCTTTATAAAAAACACTTGATTCAGGAACTGCCCGCAATACAAGTTTGGAGCAAGGCCGGAAATGGAATTTACAGGCTATGACACCACTGTTGTCTAGTAGTGTTAGACAGATTACTAACTCACAACCCAGAAATGTGTGCAAATATACTGCTTGCATGACATTAGCTTCCTATCCAACTAAACTACTAAACATCAGATGGACGCTCAGGAGTAGTCCTTAGAGTCAACACCAGAGGAGGCACTTGACCTGCTATGCAGGAGACCAGCCCCAGGAGACCAGCCCCAGGAGACCAGCCCCAGGAGACCAGCCCCAGGAGACCAGCCCCAGGAGACCAGCCCCAGGAGACCAGCCCCAGGAGACCAGCCCCAGGAGACCAGCCCAGAGGAAGACAAAGATTACAAGAAAAGGCCTCTAAATATGGCCTCAATATATCAGTACTCCTCTAATGTCCACCTCCACCCAAGCTTCATCCTAGTTGGAGTGAAGACAGTCAGTCTGACAAGAATAGTACTTAAGGCATTTAGATCACGTTCAACCAAAAAGTCATGTTGGTTAAGCTAGCTACTTACCACGAGCAAAGAAAAACCAAGACCTGCTGCACAACGCCGACCCACAACAACGGTCGATCGTCCTCGACTAAACCACCCACAGTTTCATCAAAGGACAACGACTGGTCCGACAAAAATCACTGAGTGCCTCTAGCTCATGTTTTCTGATCGTTGCCCGACTGTATCAGAGTAGGGAAAGACAATGTACGCTCACAAGACTTGCAGATGGTTCTAGGAGACGCAGAGACAGACCCACCTGTTGAGTGGGTGTGGCTCCCGCTCTCCTCTCACCACGGCAGTGTACTTCTCCTCCTCGCTGCGCTCATCATTCTCCAGGGCCACACGGGCCTTGTAGGTGGAGCTGGCCTCGATCTCCTCCGCCAGCTGGGCCGCCCGCGCCTCTCGCTTCAGGAACTCCTCAGATGTGTCACGCTCCAGGGCAACCCTACAAATGACAGGAACGAACCAGCAATAAGACATAGAAAACGAGCCTTCCCTAAACACACCCAAGCCCTTCCATCCGCGTAAAAGGCCAGCGGGGCAGAGATCCTTACGTGTAGGTGGCCAAGCTGCTGTCATATGTGGACTTGATGCCATACTGCTCTTCATTGTACTTGAACATGTCATTGGGGTCCCAGCCGTTTGACTGGAGAGGCAAACACAGGTTCCAGGTCAGATCGTGTAAGCATACAGAGCAGACACGCTGCAGGGTATCCCATTGGCACTGATCCGAGATCAGCGCCGGCCTCAATTAAAATCCCAACCTTCACCAGTAGTGTGAGAGAATATTACAGACTGGTCCCAGATCAGTGCCCAGGGGGACCTCGGACCCACGACAAAGTGTCGGCAACAGCACATGCAGAGCAGTGAAAGGGTGGAATACCACGTCTGTGTCCAGAGACTCCAGGCTGCCAGACACGGCGCGGTGCTGCTCTCCTCCATCCCAGGGCTCCAGGCTCTTCTCCTTGTGCTCGCCGTTAACTCTCCCGCTCACCGCCACCGCCGGGTCTGTGAAGCTCTCTGCACGTAACACACACACACACACACACACACACATTAATAGAGCAGACATGAACGCCAACACAGGTGTCTCTCACACACATGGTTTTACGATCCAGGTACACTCTGCAGTGTCGGTGGTGTCAGGCTGACCATTAAAGAGAGGCACAGCCCAGACGCAGCAAAATTATAGGATTGATTCAGGGGAAATGAGTTGTGAAACCAATGGGGGGCAGCGGAAACACATGCACACACAGTGGGGTCAAATACTCCACCCTTGCGCTTCTCTTAAATAATTCTCTGTTTTGTCTTGAATAAATAGTCATTACGTTTTATTGAACACAGAGACAAATGACTATACAGAAGTATGCTTTGGACGAAGTAAGTGAAGACAAAGGAATCTAGCAGTCATCAGTGATTCAGCTGCAGGTTTTTACTGGTGAGTTGATCCACTCTCCAGCAGTAATCTGTTCTTCAGTCTGAGGACCCTTCCAACTGGTGTTTTCAAATCTCACAGTAAGTTACGGCTGTGATTGTGGACGCCTGACAGGAACACCATCACACTCCACAGGTAATTCTTAACCTTTCCATTGTACTGTTTAACATGTGCTTGGGAGATGTAGTCCTGCTGGAAGACCGGGATATTTTAATGGAGACCTATTATTGTAGACACCGGTTTGAACACTGGACTCTGACTTTACAATGCCTTGCATACATTCAACACTCCCAGAACCAGAGACAAACAAAGTGGGTTTCGTAGTGATGAAAATTCATAAGCTGCAAAAACAATTTTCTTCAGTTGACATAAAAATAAAGGAAACATTTAACAGAAGCGCAAGGTTGGGTTTACATGCATCTGACCGTCACTGCTGACGGCTTTCATAGCACCAAACGGAATTCATTCAATCAGTAAAAGGTGTGTCTGAGCCTACACCCGAGAGATTTCAGTTGGGTGAGACAGACAAGAATTAAGAGATCAAATATCAGCATAATACAATTAAACATTGTTTTTCTGTATGAACTGTGTAATGGCCGCTGCAATTGCATTTATTCAATAGATTGATTCAGCCCCGTCAAACTAATGAATGACCCGGTGTTACAGAGCAGGCTTCATTGGGCTGGGAGGGCAAAACGAAACACTCGAAAAATGATTAACAAATTATAAACAATGTCTCTGTGCGACACAGAGGAAAACACCTGGGTGAGGAGTGGAAAAGTTCTTTGTTGAATGCAATGTGATTGGCAGCCTCGCTTTCGTTTCGGAACAATCAGTTGACCGCATTGACCAACGGGACAGCGGGTAAACCAGCAGAGGGGAGGAGCGGTGCTGCTTTAGCGACGGGGGCGGGGTTTGGCGTGCGCAGGAAGCAGCCACAAGATGGAACAAAAATATGTGCAAACTGAAAAACTGACAATATGCTCTGACGCGTTCTGATACAGCGCATGCCCTTGCAGTACGAATATGACAGTAAAAACGTACGCGTGTTTTCAATGTGAATGATAAATTGTGCCCTTTTGTTAGGTAGCGACGCGCCCTCGTGACCGTCACGGACAACCAATATAGAGACCACGCCTTACAACGAAATACCAGAGAAACAACGCTAATCCCAAGCAACTTGGCCAAGCATTGGTATGCAAGGGAAACAAACAGGGTTTCTGGGCCTCAGGAGAGGCCGATTCAATTAGCTGAGCCAAGAGCCTAACACCTGAGGTTTTGCTGTCTAGTCCCTTGCCTTTGTAAGGACAAATAATATGTGTGCGTCAACAACAACAGAAATGGTGCAAGGACAGGAAACGGACATATTACCTGTGTCAGCGGAGACTACAACCATTAGGAGAGAGAGACACGGAACAGGGGGTCAGTAGATAATAATAGACAGGTAGCCTTAACCCAGCCAAACCATGGGGCTTCCCTAGCTTTCCTGAAGAACCAATTTATGCACAGATGTTCATTCCAAACCCCCAGCTAGCTACTAGCGAACTACTTAGTAGGGCTAAACAATTCATCGAAATTGCACTACTGACATGTGCAATATTTAAATCACCAACTTAGGTCCAAACTCCAAAATAGATTAATGATATGCGCTTCACACGAGACCACGGGCGTGCATCCGTAATTGTTTTTCTTGCGGGTGCTGTAGGTATTTTTGTAGACTACTTAAATACCTGGGCAAATTTTGTATAAATACTTCATGGTTTTTCAGTGTTAGCTTTAATGCTACAACTGCTAGCGATGATGTCTGCTTCAAGTTAGTGAGTGGCACCGAGATATTGTGCTACATACACGACATGGTTATTAAATGTTTCGGCTTCAATATCGGTGCTTACAAAAATAATATGGGAGAAAATAGACCTCAAGCGTTGAGAAATGTTGCTTTACCAGCTATAGCAATGGCACAAACATAGAAAACACCATTGCATTAAATGTGCTGTTAAACAAATAGTTTGACACAGGCTGGACCTTCAAATTGGTAATAAGTGCAAAATAGAAAACACTGAACTTTAACTCGATTTGATTCATTTAATAGCACATTATAGAGGATATCAGCTCTATTTTTAAATGAGATTATCTACGCGTTTCACACCTGTTTGAAAATCGCAACTCATAACCATAATTGCAATATGTCAAAGGAATCGCTATTCAATATTTTATCCAAATCATTCAGCCCTACTACTTTCCATTTTAGCCCTGCTAAATTGCTCTACAAACCAAATAAGTCGTTTAAGAATTCATTGTAGTGCAATATATTTCACATGGAAATTACGCTATGTTATGGATCTAAACGGTTGACTTTCTCTTTTGTTAGCCAAGTAAAAACATCAGGTTGTCAACAAGAATCTGGACACAGGGACTCAGGATGGGCTGTGGGAAAGATTGGACCTGTATCAATTCTCCTTCATGCAGTGCCATATTACTAGTGGATTACATCACTAACTCCCAAGAGTCCATCGCAGGTCACATCCGAGTGTCTGGGGCCGGCAGGTTTAGATGTTATCTAGACAAATGGGATACCATTCAGCTTTATTGACTGCCTCTGCAGAGATGGCAGACGTTTGGTGCAATCAAGACCTCTAATTATTCCTCAGCGACTGGCCACAGAGGGAGCATTTGGACACAAATGATCTAGCTCACTGCGCTACTCCTCTCACATAAGCAACCTTTGAAATGGCCAACAAATCAGGATTTGTGTGTGCATCTGGTCAGCTCAAATTATCTTTGTAGGTGAGGAACTTCCAGAAGACATAGACAACCTGGAGAGGGCAAGTCTCAACAGCAAGATGTACCTTTCCGGGCAAAATTAAGGTCCACGTCCCTGAAGTGCACCACCACAACGTCAGAGGACTTGAAGATGATGCTCTCCACAATGTCTTCCTGTCGCGGACCCGGGCTGGACTCAGGACTCTTTCGGTGGGCCGCGTCCAGGACCAGATCGCACTGGGCCGACAGAGAGTGTACAAATGAGGATAGAGCTCCATCAACAAAAGATATAATCAATTACATAAGCCTCTCCTTTACAGGGAATATATGGTTTTATTGGATTTTCTGGGTTTTTATCTGCGCAACATGATTAAGTAATCAAGTCATGCAATCAAACTGAATAAACAACAAGATGGCTACACCACACACTGCTTGTCAGTTAAGACTGGGTTTTTGGTGTAAACCACCTTTCATGTTATCAAGAAATCTTATATATGCTGGGGCTCAGTTCAAACAGCCTTGCTCCAGCCACAACTATGATCAGTCATATAACACGGAAAACCTGTCTTACCTCAGGACCATATGTTTTAAAAACTCCATCATAAACCAGTCCATTTTTAACCTTCAGCTCACATTTGGTTCCCTGAAAATAAGGAAAGACATGACTCAAATCATTGTCCAGGTGACATTTCTCCCCGCAGCCCTGCCACCTCCTAGCAAGTAACTTAGCAGGCAGTCAGGACCAAACGTACATAAGAATAAATTGGAATAATATCCAGTTAAACAGCCAAACTACTGTCCGCTTTAGTCCGACAAAACAGGTGCCTCTGAAAATCAAACATCAAAGGGGGTTTAATTGACTCAAGGGCAGGTTACGAGGGGCAACAACATGTGGGAGACCTACATGTGACTGTTGCTCACTTGATATGTGATCATCCTCCATAAGTTACAAGTGAGAATGGTGGTTGGTCAGCTCTAACAACACATCAGGTGACCAGAGGAAACGTGATTAAGATCAGGTGTGTAGAGGGCAAACATACCACTACAGATGTCAAGACATCCACCATCCGTATGTTGGCATATACGCCATTGTACACCACCTGAAAGACAAAAGACCAAGCAATTCAAAAATAACAAACCTGAGACAAAACACCACCACAAAAGAAAACTACAGCATTTACTTAGGTCAATAAATGTGACAAACAAGAAACCTGTGTAGCCGTAGTATTCAGTTTGTCTTCCATAAAGAAACCAAATGCAAACGAGATGATTGCATACAGTAGTTACATTTTATACATTTGGCAAATTCACCTGCCAAATTCAAATAATAAAAGAGAAATGTACATGGAACTATGATAAATTATGGAAGTGGTAACTTACTGCTGATGAATTAACTTTGGCATTGTGGCGTCCCCTGAAAAAACGTCAAAATCATCATTATCAACTAGTGGAATATTTGCTGCCACAATTTAATTGATTAATTGGCTGTTTCATGGGTTTTTTATCCAAGTATACAATGCAACTTCATCTTTAAAATGTTGAATTACATAATATACCATGTAGTGACAATGGGTCTGTTTCAATTATGCCTGGCAAAATATTTTAACTATATGTGGATTCGAAACGTCACTATCCCCTTGAGACGTATTTCTGGACGAGAAAATGTGTGACTTGTATAAAATAACGCATACGAATCTGTATGGGTCAGAACCTATAACTTTAGTTGTATGTTTCAAAGGCACAATTACACACAAGCACAACATAATCAAAAATGAAAGCAAGAAATAGGTCTCAATTCGCAACAAACCCCCGCCCCCTTTTTATTTGCCGAATGCAGACTCGCACGCACAACTTGAAAATAATTGCAACATCGTTGCTGTGACTCGGTGTAGCTTGGCACTACTAATGTACGCTCTTGTGTGTCAAAGTTCCCATCTCCCAACAAGATTTAATGGTATAACGTAGTATTGCTGTTCTTCTACTTATATAAACAAAGCTATACTACGTTTTACAGGCCATCTATACTGACTTATGCATTCGACGCTGACGCAATGGCAGGAATTATATGAACGTGTTATACAGCATTATTAAAATAGTAGCTCTAGTGAAGAACGTCGCTTGTATGGCTACTAACTACGTATGTACATCAATCTTGATTTCTATCCGCAGATGGATCCACCTGACACTATAGATCCAGCACAGCAAGAAACCGATAATACAAACCACTGTTATCTAACTAATTTGTCAACACTAAATGAACTAGTAACTAACGAACAGATATGGATTCTAAATAACAAAACGCTAACTAGCAGGCTACCTACGCAAGAAAGCTAGCTACGGTATTTCTCTTGGGACATGGCTAGTAAAACGTTACGAAACCGTGTACATGAACAGACCCATTAGTATAGGCCCTGTTATGTAGAAACTGGGTGTCCAGAAACTTGCTCAACACCGGCAACGACGTAACGTTACTAAGCTAGCTAGCTGGTTTAGCAGTCAGGCCCCACTGAAATTTGCATTCACTTAACACACGATTGACAGTTATCGCAGAAATGTCAACTCCTGTAATTAGAGTGATAATTAGAAAGGATTAATTTCAAAACGTTGGTTTGATGATAAGAATAACAATTAAACAAAAATTCATCCAATAATCTAAATCACAGACCTGCCCAAATTCTGTCGTCCGCCACTTCCCCCGGCACCAGAGGCAGCCGCAGCTCCGCTGCTGCCACCGCCGGGTTTGCGATTACCACCGGCCTGCTTCATTGACATGATGATCCCATAAACGACAGCGTGTGCGATGTACGCCTAATATCTCAGAATGACTGCAACCAAAATACGGCAATATAATATCTAAGAGTTAGTTAGCTAGCTAGCTATTTTAAAGAATAGTTAGCAAAAGCTAACGTCAGCCTGCTAACTTAGCTACTCCAGCATGTGATTCAAACCCTATTAAAGTCAGCTAGCTAGCTAGCTATTAGCTACAGGAAAGCTAACTTAGCAAGTAACAGGCTAGCTATCTTTGTAAGTTAATGCCTATTAAAGCAGAATGTAACGTTTTTTTAAAAGACAACATGCGCATATTACACATAAGTATTAAATATGTGACTTAAAGCGCTTGTCAATTAGTTTTTCGATTCTAATAATGTAATTTAATTCTCTCAAACTGGATATTTGGCTATCTCTGATTCTCTCTTCGTTGCTACCAACGAAAAGACCAAAACAGTCTGAAAAGAGATCAAAAACCCGCGGAGGGATATAGCGATATCGCCGACGCTCTGGTCATCTCACCAAAGAAGCTTCTTACAATCTACTGAACACTTGAAAATGTTTATGGATTCTAAGTAATAATCATAAACCCATCTGAATGAAAGTAATCTACAGTTTAACTGTCATTTCAAATTTTCAGATATAAGCGACCTACAAATTGCACTATTTACAGGCAGTCAGGAGATCATCGGCAGTGGTACTAAGGCATCCACGTGAGCCCGGCCCCAACATAGAAGATGATAAGCAACAAAGATGTCCCACTCAGGCAGATAACCACAGAAAAAACAGGAACAGATCCCGTCTCCTCAAGCGTGGGACCAACGCTTGAGAAGCAGTATTAGGACTTTGAAACAGAAAACGACCTAGTAGTGGGATGTCTCGATTCCTTTCCCGTCTCAACTAAACAATCTCTGATGACACACACCCATTCATAAAAATACTAAATAAAAGCAGTAAAATTTGTGACAAATTATTGATTATGTTACAGAAAAAACTTTTACTGTATGTATCTTTTTTATTTCACTTTTATTCAACCAGGTAAGGAAAAATCGAATTTAATAAACACTGACAACCTGGCCAAAAGCAATGATTGCAAGACAACATTTACCTGCTCACTCCATAATCTGCTATTTCAATGGTAATTTGCGCTCTGCTAGTTGTCACACTGGTCAGTCCTAAAGCTGACACTCCCTTGTTAGTCATCAACAAGATGAACATAAAAGAGCTGTACAAAATAATAAACCTTCATATTATATTTTTCCTAAATAGAATACATTGGTCTTCATTAATCATTCAAGAGAATCAAACAAAAATGACTGGAACGATGTTTTCAGTGTGTTTTTCAGAAATTAGCTTTTTTATAAGATTGGAGACCACATTTGGCAGGGAATTAGACACCATCCTCAAGATCCTTCAATCAGCTCTATGATTATGCTGTCAGAAGTCTACCTGAGTCATCAAAACACCTGAGTCAATGACCGTGCCATCAAACACAACATTGGCTGTCTTGTGTTGAACCTTCCCAGGTACTCCAATGTCACCCTGGTCCTCACACTGCACAGGCTTCCAGTTGTAGCCCATATCCCCTCCATCTGCATGGTGCCCCCTAGGGAGCAGCAAAGGGAACTGAACCTCTCAACCTTCAAGTGGTTTGTCAAATGTGTTATTTCTTCTGCCACCTCTTGCTTCCCCACCTGTATGGAAGAGGAGCATCTGGTCAGCCCAGTCAGATATCCTTCAAGTCCTGGCACTTCAATGGTGGGACTGGGTTTTCCTTGATGCTAGAAAAACAGACGTTAATTGAGCTCTGATTGATCCATTGACATTTCACCTACCTGCAGACTGGGCGCAAACTCACCCTTGGAACGCACGTGTCCTGCTTCAGCACAGGGTTATAGTGTCCCAAGTTTTGTGATTGAAATCTATCAAACACATACGAATATACCATGGACCGTTAAAATCGTGCACACCCGGGGGATGAACTAGACATACGCGGGAGTTCAAGAGCCTTTTCTACGTTTAGATAAATAATTGTGCAGACGCTGATCTCCAGAGAGAATTTCATACTGACTCCACCGTGGTTATAACTGTGGCGTCTCCAACGATGCTATTATCGTGCGAGTTACACGAATCTTTGCTTCACGTGGTTTCTTGTTCTCTTTACTGAGGCAATTACATGTTTGGGTCACAAACTGTGAGGACATGCCGATCCGAATAGATAGGCGATTATCATATATGGGAGAGCTACCATGCAGGTAGACCAGAACCTTGTAGGCCTACAATCATGTAATATTTCAGATGTAGTTGTAAAGTATATAATTTTAACCACCAATGGATTTTTGTCGTAAAATAATAAAGCAACGTTTACTGAAAAACGTACCTCGGGATGGGGGGGTGCTATAGAAGTAGACCATATAATCCAGTGTACTAACCTAGATAGAAGCTGGGGTAACCAACAAGAGGACTAGACAATATATTGGGGAAATACAGTTGTCTATCTCGCTCGAAAAAAAATATCTCTGTGCCTGCGTTGAACACGAAGGACCCATAAGGTCCATTAAATCGCAGGCTTTTTATTGCCAGTTTGTATGAAAATTACAACAAAATAATTACAAATGAACAGGGGCTGATGTCACTTTTATATTTGGTTGATTGTAAGGTATATTGAATTAGTGACATTTACCAAATATGTTAATTAGTCAAATATAGTCAAATGTATCGAATTTACATCAGGCTTTCGTTATAGACTGTTCTTGTTTAGTTAGCCACTTGCTGTATTTTTCCTTTGACACGAACCACAGAATCTAACTACAATTGAAGTTATGTTAGTTTGTATTATTATCTAGCATCGATTAGAATTTATTGTGTTTAAAGATGTGACATCAAAACTGAACGATAATTCACTTTTACACTTGCGGGCAAGTAATGGTGGGTACGCTAGGTAGACTGGCTCATATAGCTAGCTATATAGCTAAGCAAGCGTCGACGAGTTTTGCTAAGGTTACTCAATCAGTGTACGGTTTTCTCATCCTCTCCGCTTTCTTTGCACTCCTTCCTCTTGGTCCCTCGGCGAAACTTGTTTTGACTTTTGGTTATCAATTCTGATTGCTTTCGGCAATGCAACGATATTAGGTAGCTAACGTTAGCTAGAAGCAACTCATAATTAGGTTATTGATGCGTGTCAGGTATTAACTAACGTTATCTTGCTAGCTAGCCAAGTACTCAATCATATCACCCAAACCAAGGCTATAAATACACTACTCTTTGTCCCCAACCAAAAGCGGTGAGCTTTCCTATTGGGGCCCGTCCACCACAAGACATTTAAGACAACCAGTTGGGACTTCATCGCTCTACATGGTCGCTACAGCTAAGTCGGGACGATCGGAAGAGGTTGGAGGCACTGTTTGTGAGCCGAGCTGGCGTGAGGCATCTTGTCCCGGCTGGATGTCTTCAAATCGGTTTACCCAAGTAAACTCATTCAATTGTGGCTTACTAGCTGAATATCAAGCGTGATCTATGGCCTTTCCGTGTCACCTCTAGCTTGTATCAGGCAGGGAAATCGTTGTTAGCTGTTTAACATTAAGTTCAACCGCATTGTTTTGGTTGTACTGTAAAGAACTCAGAACGTTAGCACTCTTCTATCACGGTGGAACATCGAAGGATAACATGTCGGAGGATAATAACGCAGACAAATTCATCAAGGTATGGTCGATTACTTTTAATACAGGGCAATTATTAGCATTTTGGATTAATTGTATGTCTTACTCGCTTGGTAGAGAATGTAGCTTGCAACGCATGGGATACGGGTTTAACTCCCACAGGAGGGGACTGGACAAACATGTAATCATTGGGTTCTATTTGCTCGGGACAGGAACGTATGCTGAGTTACGTGTGAATGTATTGATAATGCACTGAAGTGACTTGGTGTCTGGTCGCATTTCTACGACAAGCCCCGCCCACCTCAACACAACGTAGTGCCATAAGAAGTAGCCTGAACTCTGCTGGTGTAATAGGCTCTTGTTAGGCTTATGATTAGTAAAATAACTGTCCAGCACTTAAACCCCCATATATTCAGCAACATGAACCATTCATGTTTTAGGTACATTTAAAAACAACGCTTTGTACCTTTCCCACGTCCATCTGGAATGTGATGTTATGATCAGAATCAGGTGTAATTAACTAGTCTGTCATTCATAAAACTAGTCAGTCATTCATATGTAATTCATGAAGCCGTGTTCTTAGGGACTTTGATATAGGGCCCTGCGCCTGGTCTGAGCTGTAACACGTTTGGCTTGCGCTACGGTTTTGGAACGTTTCTTTTGTATCTGCGAGGGGGAAAAGTTTCATACCAAATAACTTGTAAGGGTTGGTGGTCCCACGTGGCTGTATCTCCGTTACCATGCTTGTTTTAAGTTTGATAGTGGTGACCACCGGGGCTAATTAACTGGACTCTCCAAAATACGCGTGCAAACTTAACTGGGGAGGAAGTGTAGCAGAGGTTTAATTGGACCGCTGTAGACAGCGTGGATCTCGGCAAATCTGCAGTGTTTTGGTTAAGAGAGAATTTCTCGCTGAAAATAAAGATGAGGCCTATATGTTTTGATATCTGTGGATAACAACTTGTCAAGTGTTAAATGGCTAAAGTCGGTATGTAAAAAATATATACATATTATTGATATTTCTAAAACATAGTTTTACACATTCTTCCAATCGTGATTGACATTCACCGCTGAGAACTCTGGGAAGATGACAGAATTATGTCTTGGGCAACGGACCACCAAGGTGCCTCGTGTTCAAGAAAATGTAATAATGTACACCGTCATAACTACATGTTTTAGCTGGGAAATTCTCTTGTGTTGTGGATAGGTGTGCCAGTGATCCCTCCCGTTGATGACTCTGTCTAATATGTTTCCAAACCTCCTGGTGTTGATCTCAAATCATACCCAGAAACCCCCTCAGCTGCCTGGCCAAATCCTCACTCTTGGCTGGGTGTCACAGGGCATCTGTATCAGTCATAAAATGCGATCCAAGTTGCCCCTGCTCACACAGCTGGGTCAGAATGTGCTACGGATGAGGAAGAGTTGGCCGGCTGTTGGAATAGCGTACCCCGGAGAACTGAAACCCACGCTAGGCCCCAAGGGCCAGAACGCCCCAGCTTGACCGTACAGGAAAAGGGAACACCTCAAGTTACACTTGTGGAGTTTACCATAAGCATTTAGGTCTTTTCAAAGTTGTTCTTACTAACTGCTTGCCAGATGATATCCTTGCTAGTCCTAGGGCAGAAATGGGCGGGCCTGAGTCAGAAGGCGGGGCAATAGGGGTCATCTCTGGTCCAAAAGTCTCTGGTGTGTAATTGGTATGCATTATGATTACAGCCAGACTGTGTATGTACACAACAAGAGCTTGACCCAGACAAAGTGTGGGATTAGCCAATATGTTGTTTATGTCAATATTTTGGGGACTAATCTTTTGGTGCAGATTGTGGTTTTAATGACATTGGGAGGAATCAAATCCATGCTGGAGTGATTTATCTGTACCAAAAGTAGCAGCAGAGGCCTCCACACTAGGCCACGTGATAGTTTATTTTTACTGTGAACGGGGATGTGGCTTTAAACAGTTTTGTGTGCATGTTGCCAGATAAATCTAGTTTTTTGTACTCTTCTTTTAGGAAACCTCCATTTTGGAGGAGTATAACATCAACTGGACACAGAAGCTGGGGGCTGGGATCAGTGGACCTGTTAGGTAAGCATTCATTCCTCATGCAGTTTCCCCTCATTAATTGCAATGTAGCACAGGCTTGCACAATTTCATGACCTCTGATGTGATTTAGTCATTTTACTGCGAGGTGTCAGTTGGCCTTAGACTAGATGGAGAATAGCATTTAAGGGGCTGTCACACTGTGAACAGTGTAGCACTTTGTCACCCAATAGAAATGTTAACACGCTGTGACCGGGTCATATTGACCTGTTTGGATTTCACCTAGTCAGCTGCAGAGCCCCCCCACCCCCCCCCATGCTCATTCTCCAATAAGGAGTTTTATTTGCGTTTAATTTCCTTTGCCCCAAAGCTGCCTTCAACTGTTTTGGTTCGTCTTTGGCCAGTCTGTACAGATAATAAGAGTATACTACAACGCTAGCTGGAGCTGCTCAGAATGTTCGAACGCTAAGCTGTAGTTAGCTTCAAATTCCACCTCAGGCTCCATCCATGTTACAAAGGTGGGAATTGATTATGTAACCATTGTACACTTTAGCCTGCTTGTAAACTGGGAGTATCTTCCAGCAATGCCTCAAGACTTATCTGTTCAAAATCGCTACCCATAGCCATGCCAAATCCCACACTCTCAATCGTCGTTGTTTTCTCATAGTATTTATTTTGTTTCTGTTTGTTTTCTGTTCCATGTCAATTTTGTACAATGTCTTTGGGTCCTTGTAAAGCGCTATATACATATGTATTATTATTATTAGTAGTAGTATTTGTCTTGGTCTACTGACACACATACTGAACACTGGGCAACTCACTGTCCATGGTGATGTACTGAACACTGGGCAACTCACTGTCCATGGTGATGTACTGAACACTGGGCAACTCACTGTCCATGGTGATGTACTGAACACTGGGCAACTCACTGTCCATGGTGATGTACTGAACACTGGGCAACTCACTGTCCATCATGATGTACTGACACTACTGAACACTGGGCAACTCACTGTCCATGGTGATGTACCGAACACTGGGCAACTCACTGTTCGTGGTCTACTGATGTACTGAACACTGGGCAACGCACTGTCCATCATGATGTACTGACACTACTGAACACTGGGCAACTCACTGTCCATGGTGATGTACTGAACACTGGGCAACTCACTGTCCATCATGATGTACTGAACACTGGGCAACTCACTGTCCATCATGATGTACTGAACACGGGGCAACTCACTGTCCATCATGATGTACTGAACACGGGGCAACTCACTGACCATCATGATGTACTGATGTACTGAACACTGGGCAACTCACTGACCATCATGATGTACTGATGTACTGAACACTGGGCAACTCACTGTTCGTGGTCTACTGATGTACTGAACACTGGGCAACTCACTCTTGGTGGTCTACTGATGTACTGAACACTGGGCAACTCACTCTTGGTGGTCTACTGATGTACTGAACACTGGGCAACTCGGCTCTCCCATTCCACTGCATACAGCACCCTTCAGGATGTAAAACCACCATTTTATAAGGATCTGTCACAAGTAAAACACACCACCAAATACAAAAACGGACACATCAGCCCCAGTCTTTGACTCTCAGATGGATCGCCCTAGTCTAGCTGACTCAAAACAGCTCTGTGAGTAGCGTATGTTGCGTTGGCCAGGCTAGGACCACCCATCCCCAGATCAGACACACACGGTGTAGATCAGACTAATCTTCCCCACTCACCCTCCCCATCCAGAACCCACACCATTAAAAAGCCCCAGTGAGTCGCTGAATCCATGCTTACTACCTGGGCTGCTCTGTAGCCGAACCAGTGGTTCGATTCTGCTGCCTGCCTGGCACTCCCTCTGAGTTAGGAATTCCACTCCAGTTGAACTTTGGTCAGAGCAGAATGTTCCCTCAGGATTGAATATGCCTCATTTCGAGTGTAATCAGAGTTTAGGAGCAGTGTTTGTGGTTTGGATTGAATGCTTATGACCTGGTGGTGGTGGTGGGGGGGAGGGTACAGCACGTGTGTATAGGCCTAGATGTGAATGGAAATGCTGCTGGGTTGAGAATGTGGTGTTATTTTTAGGAGCCATCTGTGTTTGTTTCACTGGAGGAACTAATTAAAGTGTGTTAATACTTGGGCTGACATTTTTCATCCTACTGACTGACTGTCACTGCTGTTGACTGGTCAGATTTGATATTTTACCTCATTATTGTGATATATATTTTGGGTATTTTAAACTTCATTGGTGGGAAAGATGAGTGTGTTGTAGTAGCAGGGTGCCTGGCTTCTGCATGAACCTGAAGCCAGGGCTTCATCGCTACGTCCTCCTACCGGCTGTTGTCATTTTTATACCTGCATTTTTTTCTTCCTCTCTGCAGAGTTTGTGTAAAGAAGTCGACTCAGGAACGATTGGCCTTGAAGATCCTCATCGATCGGCCTAAGGCCCGAAATGAGGTTGGGATCCATTGTTTGTTTTTTCCGAGTGTCGACCGTAGGACTGTAACAAATGACTATTTGCATAATCTATCAATTCATAGATTACTGGGAATTAACTGACGATTAAATGGATACAAATAAAAAAAATGTAGGAACTGTATATAACTGTATATAATCAATTTTCTATTCAAAACAACTTGGAAAAGCAGTCACATTTATATTTTTAGAATGTGGGCTTAATGAGCCTATTCAATATTTAGAGACTAACCAGGAGAAACAGGAAACGGTAAAAACAACCCTGGGAATCTTATAGCAGGCCACACAAAATAAAACAACGAACCTTTGGAAGTTTGACTGCAGTAGGTTAAAATGGCCGCTGTGCCGTGTTTTCCCTCCACCCCCCCCCGCGATGCAGGTGAGACTCCACATGATGTGCGCCATGCACCCCAACATCGTACGGGTCATGGAGGTGTACGCCAACAGCGTGCAGTTTCCCCACGAATCCAGTCCAAGGTGAGGGGGCGGAGTCTGCCCATCTCATTCCGCCGCGTAGATTGTCAACATTTTTAGCAGCTGGCGCGCGTAATTAATGGTCATGGGCATTCGCTGTTGTAAGGATTAGCCAGGTGCCTTAACGTGGATATGAAAGGGTTAACAAAAAGAAAGGTTTTCCTCTCCTCACTCACGGATTTGCAACTCCTCTTGTTCGGTCTGTCCCGCCATGTCAGAGCGAGGTTACTGATCGTCATGGAGATGATGGAGGGAGGCGAGCTGTTTCACAGAATCAGTCAACACAGACACTTCACAGAGAAAATGGCCAGCCAGGTCACCAAACAGGTACCCAGTCAGAACACCAGGTCTCTGGTTCCAGAAGTCCATTCTACGCTGTACAGTACCACAGGTTAATAGAGGCTATCATAGCGCTGAGCAGCAGATATGGTAGTTTACTCCCCTGAAACGGTATGTGTCCACTGTTTTGATCAACTTTTTTCGTTGGGGGCCAAATCAGGTATTGTCAGAAAGCCATCCACTTATCTGATGATTATCAAGGTTTTGACTTCTTAATTCAATGATTGTTTCTTGAGTAAAAAAAAAAAAAAAAAATCATTTTATTTAACGCTGTTCCAGAGAATTCTTTACCATGACAAGCACTTGAGAGCTGTGTGTCCTGGTCAAGTGAAGTGAACTACAATGTCCCATTAAGACTGCAACATTTTGGTGACCGGAGTAATTCCATGTTGGGATGATGCAGGAAAAATTACATTTTGGCAGGAGACAGGACTATTTGCCCTGTGTTTCCTCCCTGGATTTTAATGTACACATGCTTTTACTAACACAACGTCCCATGAATGTTTTGTAGTTGAGCCTCTCTTTGTGACCTGTCTCCTGTCAGATTGCCCAAGCACTGCAACACTGTCACTCGCTGAATATTGCACACAGAGACCTGAAACCAGAGAACCTGCTGTTTAAGGACAACTCCCTGGTGAGGAGATGAATGGGATGACGTGGGTAGCGCGCGCACGCACTCTTAGCCTTTGCTAAGTTGTCTTGTAATGGTTTACAAAAAGCTTGCATTTTAAAATGTAAGAAACTCTGAATAAGAATGTCAAATTGCTAAAATTTAAAGTTTCAAGAGGAAAATATTGTATATTTTGGGGCACTATATACTTTGTAGGTAGAGGAGATAATGTGTGAATACTGGCTCCTGTGTTTAAATATCAGTTGGCCGGAACATAACCCGTGTTGCAGTGTTTTATGTTTACTGCAGGGAGTGTCTTTAAACACTAGACCATCCCAGACCATCCATTCAAAATATAATGTGCTCCCTGTTGTTCCTTCGGGTTGTTTTCCGTTGATTTTCAAGGACGCGCCGGTGAAGTTGTGTGATTTTGGATTTGCCAAAATCGACCAGGGGGACTTGATGACCCCACAGTTCACACCGTACTACGTTGCACCTCAGGTGAGGAAGGGCGGTCTTCACAGGTCTGAGGTCAGGGTCCAGTTACGCAACCGTTTGTTAGCAGAATTTGACTGATTGAGTAATACTCAATGCATAATTTTTTTTTTTCCATAGATCAGAAGGCTAAGTTATTCTTTCCTGTTATTGTATTTCTATGCATTTTATTGTATCTTATAGACCTGATTCAAGTAAGTGACTTTTTTTTGTAGATGCCCTGGCACAGGAGCATTTGCAAATGTCCTTCTAAAACTGAATTGCCTTTTGCTTCTCTCGCTTCTAGGTACTCGAGGCTCAAAGGCGACACCAGAAGGAAAAGTCTGGAATTATACCTACCTCACCCACCCCCTATACCTATAACAAGGTGAGTCTCTACCCTACCTCACCCACCCCCTATACCTATAACAAGGCGAGTCTCTACCTTACCTCACCCACCCCCTATACCTATAACAAGGTGAGTCTCTACCCTACCTCACCCACCCCCTATACCTATAACAAGGCGAG
>JACXGJ010011373.1:0-19949 GCA_016801105.1 Esox niger | reverse complement strand
CACCTGGACCTCTTACTGTAAGACTCACCTGAACCTCTTACTGTAAGACTCACCTGGACCTCTTACTGTAAGACTCACCTGAACCTCTTACTGTAAGACTCACCTGGACCTCTTACTGTAAGACTTACCTGGACCTCTTACTGTAAGACTCACCTGGGCTTCTTACTGTGAGACTCACCTGGACCTCTTACTGTAAGACTCACCTGGACCTCTTACTGTAAGACTTACCTGGACCTCTTACTGTAAGACTCACCTGGGCTTCTTACTGTGAGACTCACCTGGACCTCTTACTGTAAGACTCACCTGGACCTCTTACTGTGAAACTCACCTCGTTTGATAGCTCCAGCAGACAAACCACACACAAAGTGACCCTTTGGATTTTGAGTGGTGAGGATGTGTAACGAGTTGATTGGCTTTGCTAAAAGATGGCAGAGAGCTTTTTCAGAGCTTGAGGAGAAATTTGATAAAGAGATGCAGGATGTGACTCTGTGAATCTGGACCCCGAGACAGCAGATCCAGACCAATCCTGTCCAAAGACAGGAAATGAATGGGAAACTGAGCTGTGAAACAGAATCTGCATGACAACACGAAGAGGTTTAATTGATGTCACTGTGTTCTATCAGAGGTGGGGTTTCATTCAGGATGACTCTGCTTCGAAGTGATGGCAAGGCGGGAGACTTGGTTGGGATTGGCCAAGGAGACAGGAAGGGGATCATTATTCCGGGCCCTCAGACTGGCTTATGGGTTGTTTCAGGGGGATGAGTAAAGCCTTCGCCATTCCTGTAAACCAACACTCCTTCAGAGAGAAGACCCAGAAGGTTGGAGGTGTTTGTGGATTATGGAGACCAGCTTGTCCTCTTTTATGATGTGATTTCCAGATCTACACCGTTTCACTGGTCAGACCTTTAGAGGTAAAAACAAGGATACTTTCACCTACCAATCAGTGAAACTGAACTGAAAGCCTGATTCTTTTTGGGGGGGGCAAATTCAATTGTATAATGAAATTACTGTACCATTTTACTGTGTGGAAAGGAGAATAATGTGCCATATGAGGGTGATTTCAACCTTGTTCCAAGTATATATTTAACATAAGCATTATTTTAATGGAGTAAACCTACTCTAAGAATCGACATCCGCCCTAAGCTGCTGGAGACGATGTTTGAGTACTAATGGAAGGTGTGATAATAGTACAAGTGCTGCCATGAAACAGTTTAACTGCGCTTGTTGAAACAGTATTACTGCGCTTGCTGAAACAGTCTTACTGCGCTTGCTGAAACAGTAATATTGCGCTTGCTGAAACAGTTTTACTTCGCTTGCTGAAACAGTATTACTGTGCTTGCCGAAAGTGAACGTATCATTTCAGCAGGGTAGGAGCATGTGGAAAAGACAAAAGCCATCTGTAGAACCCACATTGTTGTCCGTGGAACCCCAACCACTACGGTTAGGAATTAGTAAGTTGCATATTCCCAAAATAAGGTGTCCAGGGATCAAAATCATGCCTCCTCATCACTGCAGGAGGTGGAGGTTTTGTGATTGGTCAACTCCATTTTGACTCCTTCAGGTACCCTTCTGTCAGCTTCTAGAGAGACCGCTGTATTAGCAGTTTTGTCCTACAGAAGCAGCAGAGAAAATTAAACGTGGCTTCATCCTGCTCCAGGTTCTATGACCTCATCCTGGCAGCCTGTCCCCAGGGGGAGGGGCGGACTGGGTGTGACTGCTCTGTCTGCCAATCAAATGGGGGCCTGTTGAGGGTGACACGTCTAACCTGATAACCGGAGCTCTGGAGGCGGCTGGAGGGGTGGATTGGTGCTGACAAACCTATTCTTGCCAATCCCCTCTTGCTGCACTTCAAGGCACCATTTACTCAAACAGAACAATTTCAATCAGCTTATTTCACCAAATCTCTTTGAGATTTCTGATGTGAAAAGATTAAGAGTAATTGGTGAAAAGAAATACACTGAACTCCAAAGGTTTTTTCGACAGTGAAAACTTTTAGCTGGTGCATTGAACTTGAGCTTTATTTTCTGCAAAGTGAATGAACCATTTAGAATCTATGGCTTTTAGAGTTTCATACAAATTAATGCCAAAACCAGAATAACTGGGAGCATTAGCTAGTATAGTCTGCTACTGCTACATGTGCTGTGTGGCAGTGAGTAGAGTTAACAATGTCTATATTTTTTTTATCTATTAGTATTATTATTATTATAACAACCCCAAAAATAAATTAATAAACACTTCAGCTGCCAACCTTTTAAAAACATTAAATATCATTTTTTATACTATAACCTTGATATATATATATATATAAATATCTGAGACCACTGCAAAATTATCAGTTTCTCTCATTCTAGGTATGTGTTTGAATAAAATTAACTTTTTAGTTATATTCTATAAACTACTGACAACTTTACTCCCAAATTCCAAATAAAGATCTTGTCATTTAGAGCATTTATTGGTAGAAAATAACAACTGGTCAAAATTACCAAAAAAATATGCATTGTTGTGAGACCATCATTTTTCAACAACAAAATACTAATGTTTTAACTTGGGAAGAGTTCAGAAATCAATATTTGGTGGAATAAGCCTGATATTTTTATCACAGCTTCCATGTGTCTTGGCATGCTCTCCACCAGTCTGTCACATTGTTGTTGGATGACTTTATGCCACTTCACAAAGATTTGAGTAGCTCGGCTTTGTTTGATGTCTTGTGACCATCCATCTTCCTCTTGATCAAATTCCAGAGGTTTTCCATTGGGTTCAGGTCTGGAGATTGGGCTGGCCATGACAGCGCCTTGATCTGGTGGTCTTCCATACACACCTTGATAGATGGAGTACCTGGCTGTGTGGCATGGAGCATTTTCCTGTTGGAAAAAACAATTATCAAAGTTTGGGAACATTGTCAGAGCAGAAGGAAGCAGGTGTTCTTCCAGGATAACCTTGTACTTGGCTTGATTCATGCGTCCTTCACAAAGACAAATCAGCCCGATTCCAGCCTTGCTGAAGCATCCCCAGATCATCACTGATCCTCCACCAAATTTCACAGAGGGTGTGGGACACTGTGTCTTGTAGGCCCCTCCAGGTCTCTGTCTAACCATTAGACGACCGACAAGGTGTTGGGCAAAGATGACCAGGTGTTGGGCAAGCTGAAAATCTGACTCATCAGAGAAGATGACCTTACTCCATTCCTTTATGGTCCAATCCTTATGGTCTTTTGTAAACCTCAGCCTGGCTCTTCTGTGCTTCTTATTCATTTAGCTGAACTTGTTCTTATCAACCGCCATCTTTGAAATTTTCAGGATGAAATCCACCCGACGTTCATTGTACTTTCTGCCAGTAAAGCCAGAATTGAACCCTTCCTTTCCTCACTCATAGCTTTTTTTCAACTCTTTTGTCATGCTGAATAGTTACTTTTATATTCAAATTACCTTTGAGGTACCACTTGCACTGTTTTTGCTATCCAGCTGGTCCTATCGCAAGAGGATAGTGATGACTTCAGAAGCAGTTTGTATTTTTCTCCCTAGTTAAATTATATTTGGTTCAGGATATCACCTAATCAACCTTTTTAGAAAGGAAAGAAAAAGGTGCTGTGGTCTCACCATTTTTTCACATAGATTTTTTCATATCTATTTTCTTTACCTAATAACATGGTCTGCTCCCTCTGGTATTTATTAGAATTGCAAAAGATAGCCAATACACATCCAGTTGGTAATTGGAATGTTTTAATATACTGACAAACAACTTTGACATGAGGTTACACTATTATCTCCATCGGGTTCTGTCAGGGTGGGACTGGCCACCATCTGGAGATTTCTTTTTAAGTTATTTTTCTTGTTCAACATATTGCTTTGGCTTTGGATCTGTGTAATTGCTGTGTGACAAATGCTAATGTAAAAGGAGCTTCATGAAATAAACTTGATTTATTGTTAGGATGTGTTTAAGAGAACTGTTTTATTGAATGTGTCTTCAGACATTGTTGACTGTAGTTCTTGTAATTCTACTAGTCTTGAAATATCTTGTAATACCTCTTTTGTAGATGTCCTTGTCTCCCTAGCCGTGAATCAGTAAGATGGAGCCTCTGTTCCTAGAGCAATTCAGTGGTTTTGTATATATTCTTTATGCTGTACTCCTACAATCTCACTAGGGTTCTTAAATAAAATCCAAACTCTTTCAACACATTTAAATCTAGGAAAAGTGAACATAAGTGTTTTATAATGTCTCAGATATCCCAGTGCCAAATATAAGATTCTGTCAGAAACCTGATTCTTTCCGACCAGCATTCAGATACTAAGTGTTGACTAAGGCTTAGCTATGAGATATCCTCCCTGATGTTAGTCCTTTGTGTGAAGTTGCTCAGGTTCTGTTTAACTCTTTCTAGGTCCACTTGGATGAGATACCAGATCCTCTCATTGCACCCTGGTCCGTGCCACTCACCCATCCATCTTTGCTTCGGAGTCATCAGCTTTCAGATTCCAATCACTATGGTTGTGTCCCAAAATGACATGTTTTTTCCTACTTCAGACCCAAGGTTTATGGGCCCCTTCAAGTCTAGTGCACGATGTAGGGTTCCATTTGGGATGGGTTCTATCCTATTGGATCATCTCTCACGGTTCCACACTCAGCAATCCACCAGAACATCAATAAAGGAAAGCTGAAGTGTGTTTGTTTACAACACAAACCCAATGGAGGGTCAAAAAAAGCTTATCTTACATTGATAAGAAACCAAGAAGCCAGTGTCTACATCCCACATGGGTCCTTATCCCCTAATAAAGTGCACGTCTTTTGACCAGGTTATGGCACTATGAAAGGAACCAGGTTGGATGCATGGCCAGTCAGTCACCTGGTGAACCAGGACCCCAGTGGCTGGCCAAAGGTTTCTGCATGCATCAAGACCACTGATAAGGTTCCATGGAAAATGTGATGAGGCATCCTGAAGAATTTCTGTGGAATATTTTGTATTAGATGAAGGATTCCTGTGGTTCTGTGGATTATTGTAGTGTAATAACTACTGTTGTCATTTCCTAAAGTATGGTAATGCATGAATACTTGCATGATTGAAGGTTGGATGCTGGAAGATGTCTGGGAGTGGCAGTTAAGGTGTCGTTGATGGTCAGGATAATGAGGGCACAGGCGCAGAGGTGGTAGAACAAATGGGTCAGTGGCTGCTGCACCTTTGGCTCCCTCGCAGGACCCAATGACCTCCCCAAGCAGTCGTTCATGGTTGTCTCTGGGAGGGTCGTTGGCATCGTCGCAGGGCTGGTGTCAGAATCTGGAGTCAGAATTTGGAGTCAGAATCTGGAGTCAGAATTTGGAGTCAGAATCTGGAGTCAGGATCTGGAGTCAGAATCTGGAGTCAGAATCTGGAGTCAGAATCTGGAGTCAGAATCTGGTGTCAGAATCTGGTGTCAGAATCTGGTGTCAGAATCTGGAGTCAGAATGTGGAGTCAGAATCTGGAGTCAGAATCTGGGGTCAGAATATGGAGTAAGAATCTGGTGTCAGAATCTGGAGTCAGAATCCGAAGTGTTCCACACCCCACTCTGCTGTGTCCAGGGCTTATGGTCAGTCATTTTGTCATGACATGGCATGGGAGGCAGGACAAAGACACAGAGGTTTCTACAGCAAAAGTGTTTTAAGCAAGCAAGTTTATTTAAATAGCACAATTCATAGATAGAATCAATTCAATGTGCTTTACAAAGAAAAAGTACAATAGCATAAAAAAAAATACTCAAATGAATACATCAAAACAACATCATAATAATAAAACAGAATAAGAAAATTTAAATAGAATGAAAACGGGATAAAAACATAGGAAGCAATAAAAGCTGTAGTCAACATTATTAGAGAAAAAAGCATGGATGAGCATCTCTTGGTCTTTTTGGGACACAAGCCCTTGATTCTGGTTAGATTTTTAAGATGATAGAATGCTGTTTTGGTGACTGATTTGATATGACTGTTAAATGTGAGAATCCATCTCTTTACTAATACTAGTTATTTTATTTTTGTTGCCAAACACAATCATCTTCATTTTATCTTGGTTTAATTGTAGAAAATGTTGGTTCATCCAGGTGTTTATGTGCTCTATACAGTGACAAAGAGAGTCTATTGAGCTGTAGTGTTTAGGTTTGAGAGCCATATATATTTGAGTATCATCTGAATAGTTGTGGTAGTTAATGGTGTTGTTCTGTTGAATTTGGCCCAGGGGTAGCATATAGAGATTGAACAGAAGCTGTCTGAGAACTGATCCCTGGGGAACTCTCCATTTCATAACCACCCTATCAGATTCATGAATACCAATAGTGACAAAGTAACTCCGGCCATCTAGATAAGATCTGAACCAATCAAGGACTGTCCTGAAGAGTCCTACCCAATTTTCCAGCCTTTCTAGAAGTGTTCTATGATCTACAATGTCAAATGCTTCACTGAGATCTAATAGAACCAGAACTGTAATTTTATCGGAATCAGTATTCAACCGTATATCATTTAAAACTTATATCAAGGCCGTTTCAGTACTGTGGTGAGGTCGGAAGCCTGACTGAAATTTGTGTAAGAGAACGCTTGAGGTCACACAATTGCTGAGTTGATTGAAGACAACCTCTTCAATGATCTTGGCTATAAAAGGGGGATTTGATACAGGTCTGTAGTTGTTCAATATAGATGCATCCAGTGTTCTTTTTTTTGATAGGGGCTTAATGGCAGCTGTTATTAGAGACGTTGGGAAAATGCCTGATTTCAGAGAGCTATTAACAATTTTTTGTAGGTCCATTTTATAGAGTTAAAAAGTCTTATGGCAATGTGTCGAGACAACATGTGGAAGCTTCAATATGTTGTTTCTTCAAGGGATTTTTTATCAATTGTACTAAATTGCGATATAATTAACAAGTTGTGTCTTGGTGGTCGTAGTGATGATACAGCGTCCTTGTTAGACTGTGTTGTTCTGATAATAAATTTTTTTCACTAAAGAAACACATAAATTAATTACATTTCACAGTGGACATGAGTTCTGATGCTGTCTGCTTTATTGGGTTTGTAAGCTTGGCGACCATGACAAAGAGAGTGCGGGTATTTTTGATATTCTTGTTGATCATTCCTGATAAATGTTGCTGTCTGGCTCTGTGTAACTCATTGTTGAAGCTACCAAGGCTTTGTTTATAGATGTCATAGTGGATTTGAAGTTTAGTTTTCTTCCAATTGCGTTCTGCTTTTCTACATTCTATTTTCAGGGCGCTTGCCATCATGGTGGTTCTCCATGGTGTTTTCTGTTTGCTCATAGTTTTCTTTACCTTTACTGTTGCAACATGATTCATGATTTTCAAGATTATGGCATTAAATGTATACAGAAGTTTGTTGGAGAGATAGCTATGGCTTCCATAAACTGAGCATTGATACTCTCATTGATGTACATTTTCCTAACCGAAACAGAGTTTTCTGGAACATCTGGAGTGATCAGTGATTCAAAAAGATAAACGATCAGACAGGGACATGTCTTTAACCATGACAGAGGAAATATCAAGACCTTTAGAGATAACCAGATCTAGAATGTGGCCTTGAGTGTGTGTACGCTCTTTCACATGTTGAGT
Organism: Esox niger; assembly: GCA_016801105.1. Classification (NCBI taxonomy): domain Eukaryota; kingdom Metazoa; phylum Chordata; class Actinopteri; order Esociformes; family Esocidae; genus Esox; species Esox niger. The sequence continues at coordinate 12,374 of JACXGJ010011373.1, read as the reverse complement.
GACATCAAAAGTGTCAAGTCGTGCAAAAGGTTATTTGGCATTATGGTCCGTACTATTATCTATGTAGATGTTAAAATCCCCTGTAACAATAAACACATTATAATCAACTGATATAACAGAGAGTAGTTCAGCATAATCATCATTAAAATGTATTCAAATACAAACCAAAAACACAGGCACAGACATAAAACATAGAAATGTAACGATTGCCATGGCACAGTATCACTGCAAATCTGATATGCAATTCTTACCTTGCATAATGATATAGATTTTAAACGTCAAAACTATACACTTTGTCATAACTATGAATGATGATAATAAATTCTGCTAGCTAGTCCTTGCATGAGTGACAGACTGAAACGCCTGAGTGGGCGATATAGTGGGAGGGTGCCGTTTGGAGAAATGGACAAATGTCATTAAGGAATTTAACAAAAACAGTGAAATGGCATGTACCGGCATTGCGTGATAATTGCAAACCATCCAACATTCCCTGCTATTTTGATTGCTCTGGGGAAGAGAACCCTGGGTAAGAGTGAAACATACTGGTTTGATAGAGACCTCGTACGTCTGTGAGGGATTTTCCTGTCAACTGAAGTATTGAACATTTTTCAAGGTGACAAACTTTTAATGTTCGAACTCATATCGAGAATCAAATTTGCAGTTTTTTTACGTTTATAAATTATCCAGTTTTCAGTAAATTCCTCATTGCTCACTAATACAAGCCGGATTAGTCATTGATTGTGTCCTGCTTGACAACACAACAACTAGAGAGACATTAATGACACCATCTAATTCTCATATCTGTAGGAAGAATCTGGTCTGTCATCTTGCACTGTATTATCCTGGTTGTTGTGGTAACACAGGTCAGTTCTTACACCAACAGATGTCATCAAAAGGTCCCTGACCAATGAACCAGACTTGAAGAAAACTCTTCTCGCCAAAATTCTGGTTCTAGAATGGCTTAAACATTTATCAATGCAGACAATCAATCACTTCCACGGACTAAGACCTTGCCGGTTCACAGTATTCCTCCAAAACACACAGTGACACTGTGTCCTATAAACTGAAGTAATCTTCCTTAGTTAGATGGGACGCCGCCAAAAGCCTCAGAGTCCCAAACGGTACCCTATTCCTCAATCTGCAAGACTTTGTACCAGGGTCCTATAGGAAGTGTGTGCTGTAGAGCACAGAGGCACCATTTGGGCCAAAGCCCATTCCATTCCCATTAAACACCAATCATTCTGCTCCAGTGATCTGAAGGCTATTGTCACCCCTCAGCCACTTGAAGGATTATTTTGTGTAATGGAAGAATAGACGGGCTGACCCCCAACTTAGGAGAAAGGACGGGCTGACCCCCAACTTAGCAGAGCGGGACAGATGAGGGAAACTCACTTAGGCACAGACACACACAACACACAACCACACAACCACACAACCACACAAATACAGCCTTGGATTTCTGTCCCTGCGTGGACCTGGCCAGTGGAGTGCAATTCCCCCTTTGGTTCTTATTTGTTGTGATGCTGAATGGAAAATTATTCGGTTTGATGCCGATTTGATTCTTATTCAGTGTGGACATGATAGGGTTATTTTTGGTGTGATGGGTTAATTGTTGGTGTGGACATGATAGGGTTCTTTTTGGTGTGATGGGTTAATTGTTGGTGTGGACATGATAGGGTTCTTTTTGGTGTGATGGGCACATTTTTGGTGTGGACATGATAGGGTACTTTTTGGTGTGATGGGTTGATTTTCGGTGTGGACATGATAGGGTTCTTTTTGGTGTGATGGGCACATTTTTCGTGAGGACCTGATAGGGTTATTTTTTGGTGTGATGGGTTACTTTTGGTTGTGGTGATGATAGGGTTCTTTTTGGTGTGATGCCAATCAGGTAAATTTTTGGTGTGGTGATGATTACGCTCCCCAGACCCAACTATAACGTATGTCCTAGACCAAACATTTAAGCAAAACATAGAATTTTCAAACTGGGGACAGGAATAATTTCCACATTAGTCTTGTTTTTCTTATTTAACCAGAAATTGGGGCCATTTATTTTCCAGATATATACAGCTCCGGAAACATTTAAGAGAACACTGCACCTTTTTTTGGCTGTATATAAAACACCTATCAACCCCACACACATACACACACACGCACGCACGCACGCACACACACACACACACACACACACACACACAGCAGCAGTGTGTGTTTGCTCAGATGGTGGCCAGCCAGTCCAGCTCCCAGGGTTAGGGTTTCACGGCTGGAGTAGAGAGCGGAGCGAGTGGCCATGGGGACCGCTGAGTGATCCACAAAGAGAGAGAAATGAAAGAGAGACAGAGACAGAGGGTAGAGTGTAAGGTAAACTCTATAGCTTTGATGATTGAAAAAAAAGATTTGAGTCATTGACACATTTTTCCTTGTGGGGACCTGCCAGAAAACTTTACTACCTTAACAGGAACATCTGGTCATTAAATAGTCCTACATTCCCCTAACCCCAACCATAAAACTGTTACCTAAACCTAAGCCTTAATCTGTAACATAATTCCAACCCTAACCTCAATATAAACCTCATAGACAATGAGGAGTCAGCCAACAAGGAGGAGGTCAATTGCCCTGACAACAACCTGTCCCGCAATGCAAAGAAAACCAAGGAGCTCCTCGTGGATGACAGGAAGTCTAAAGGCTACAGTCACGTTGATGGCCCTGAGCTGGAGTATTTGTCAAGCTTAAAATTATTGGGTGTCAACATCTCTGAGGATCTCTCTGGTCATAGCAGCGTTTGTACTTCTTGAGGAAGCCGAAGAAGGCCCACCTGTCTTGCAAGATCCTGGTGAACTTCTACCGTTGCATAATTGAGAGCATTCTGATCAACTGATTTAAGTCAGGAGAGGAAGGGGGTCATTATTCAGGCATCTTTGTGGCCCTGGCTGGCTAGCCAAACAGCGGAGTACTTGGATGCATGTGATGGGGCATTGTCCTTCACGAAGATCATGGCCTTCTTGAATGCTGAGGACGTCTTCATGTACCACTGCTTGAAAATAGTATCTTCCAGAAACTTTCAGGTGGTTTGGGAGTTCAGTTTCAGTCCATCTTCAACCCATAAAGGCCCTACTACCTCATCCTTAATGATAGCAGCCCATACCAGTACCCCTCCTACACCTGACTGGCACCTGACTGAAGTGGTGCCGTGTGTCCATTAGTGATCCAGCCATGGACCCATTCATCTGGTCCATCAAGAGTCACTCTCCTTTAATCTGAACATGAAACATTTGAAAAATGTGTCTTCAGGAATTGCTTTCCCCAAACTATACTTGGTTGTCGTGTTTCAGCCTTCTTGACCGTGGCCACGTCTCTGAGCACTTGACACCTTGAACCTCTGGACACTCCAGGTAGGTTACAGTTCTGGAATATGATGGCACTGGAGGATAATGGGTATCTGGTAGCTTCACATTTAATTATTGTCAAGTCTTTTGCAGTTAATTTGCGTCTTTTCCACTCCAAGCATTTTTTGCTCCCCAGTTGACTATTCACAACAAGACCATTGGTCACGACCCGATAGTTTTAAAGTATAAAAAAAAAAAAAAAACGTTTCAATGTCAGTTAAATGTCTTTTTGGCCTTTTTAACCTGAGGGCATGAAGCTGCCTAGTAATTATGCACACCTTGATACTAGGTGTTATTCACTGTTACCACACCCTCCCTTAAAATGATTTAATCCAATGAGCATTCAAGTCTATATGGTTTGGAGTTGGAAAATGTACATAGAAATAATAATACAATCAGAATACTCACTTGCCTAATAATTGCATACACAGTGTGTAGAAGGAGGAGCAAACAAATCATTACAGATCCCAGCCACCCATTGACTGTTTACCAAGCTGCCATCAGGCAGAAGGTAGAGGAGTATTCTATAACTATATAGTTATATAGTTGTAAGGTATATTTCCTAATATGTTTTGGTTAGCAGGTGCTGCTGTGTGCTGTTATAGGGTTACACAACAATCATACTCCTTTACAAAATGCCTTTCCTATATCTAATAAATACATCCCTCATAAATGTGTTAATGTGTGAGGAAAATGACTCTAATGTCCTAACTCGAACAGGTCACACGCGCACAAACACACACACACACACACACACACGCACACGCACACGCACACGCACACGCACACACACACGTTTCAGGTATGTGTGTTTGTTCGATCAGGCTGAGGGGGCAGGTTGCTGACTGCATAGGATGTTTTCTCCCTCACAAGTCTTGAAAAACAACGACAGACTCACATGCAGCAATTATCACACAATTCGGGATTATATTGTTCATTCACACTTTTTACTGAAACTCAGTGGACTTGTGGGGTTGGTTAAGAATAATAAGAATTAAAGTGTTATTCTGCATCCAGTTGTCTGGGGCGAAAGCCGGCGTGCAGAGGGATGTGGGCTCATTAGTTCACTGTTAATTAACCGCTAGTTGACTGGTTCACTGAAGCAGAGATACTTCCTGGAGAAATATTTAACTTCCTGGATGGATGGGACCACTAATGGAGGACTTTATATTCTACTTTCCCTCTTTCCACAACTCCATCCCCCTTCACTACTCCTCCTTTCCCTCTCTTCACTCCTCTTTTCCCTCCCTTCACTCCATATCTACTTCATGCTCCATTGACAAGTATTGTCTGACACACTTGGATAAGCCGTTATGTGGACCATGTTTTTTTGTAGGGCAGTTGGGTGCTGTACATTTTTTTTCCATCCCTTACCTCCATTTTCCTTCTCTTTCTTTCATATGTTGCCACTTTTAATATGATTTGGTACTAATGTTTCTCTAGGCCACGTTTTACAATAATAGCCTGTTAAACACTAGAATAACAGGGTTGTTACATAAGATCTAAGTAGATTAGGAGGAGATATTACCAATAATATACCATTTTAATTAACATGAGAGATAGACATACAACATTTGAATTCCAGAATGTAAAAGTCAGTGTTGAGTTATTTAAATTAACTCTGAGGTCTGACCACTTTTCATCCAAATATTAACACTGGGCTGCATTCCAAAGGGCATCTGGTTCCCTACATAGCACACTAAAGTTCGTCACAGCTGGGTATAATCCTTAGGGCTCCAGTTCAGTGAGGTACACTACATATATAGGGGAATATGGCACCATTTGGAATGCGAGTTCAGTCTTGACTATAGTCCGTCTTCACTTTCTGGCATGTCACGTGACATTATTTAAAGGGAAAGTTCAAATTAATTTTACTCTCTTCGTGTCGTACACAGACAATTGTCTGTCAGAGTTTGTTTACCTGCCTCTGACCACAATTCAATATAAAACACATCTGTTTTGTAAATGTCACAAAACATGTCAAACCAAACTGACTACACATTAATCTTATTCAGTATAATGTCTCTTCACACATTTTTACATTCAATTCCACCAGTGCAGAAAACTGTGGAAATAAGCCCATACGTACAAATCAGTTGAACTTGCCCTTTAACATCTGTCTTTTACTGGTTGATATCCAGTTCTCTATCATGACATTCTGGCTGTGAATCTCAATAAAAGTTAAGAAAACAAGATAAATTCTAATTCACACACACACACACACACACACACAACATACAGTGCTTCTGGAATGAGTGGACTGAACATGTAAACCTCACTGTTGCATAACTCTCCAGTCTGCATCAATACCCAGGCTTTATGTGTGGCCAGGAGTTGGTGTGTGCGTGCCTGTGTGTGCGTGAGTGTCTCCTTCTGAGAGTGTGTATGATTCTGTCTATCTATGTGTGTGTGTGTTTAGTTAGAGTCAGCTTGTTAAATTGATTGAAGTAAAATAGTTGATTCCCTATGTTTAGAGTCATATAGTAACCATTAAGCTAGTGGACTATATAGGGACTAGGGAATCATTTAGTACCCATTAAATTAATGGAATATATAGGGACTAGGGAGTCATCTAGTACCTATTAAATTAGTGGACTATATAGGGACTAGGGCATCGTTTAGTACCCATTAAAGGAGTGGAATATATAGGGATTAGGGAGTCATCTAGTACCCATTAAATTAGTGGACTATATAGGGACTAGGGAGTCATCTAGTACCCATTAAATTAGTGGAATATATAGGGACTAGGGAGTCATCTAGTACCCATTAAATTAGTGGACTATATAGGGACTAGGGCATCATTTAGTACCCATTAAGCTAGTGGACTATATAGGGACTAGGGAGTCATTTAGTACACGTTAAAGTAGTGGACTATACAGGGACTAGGGAGTCATTTAGTACCCATAAAAGGAGTGGACTATATAGGGACTAGGGAGTCATCTAGTACCCATTAAAGTAGTGGACTATATAGGGACTAGGGAGTCATCTAGTACCCATAAATGTAGTGGACTATATAGGGACTAGGGGGTCATTTAGTACCCATTAAATTAGTGGACTATATAGGGACTAGGGAGTCATCTAGTACCCATTAAAGTAGTGAACTATATAGGGACTAGGGAGTCATCTAGTACCCATAAAGGTAGTGGACTATATAGGGACTAGGGAGTCATCCAGTACCCATTAAAGTAGTGGACTATATAGGGACTAGGGAGTCATTTAGTACCCATTAAAGTAGTGGACTATATAGGGACTAGGGTCTCATCTAGTACCCATAAAAGTAGTGGACTAAATAGGGACTAGGGAGTAATTTGAAAGGCAACACTAGTGGAATTTATTAGAAGTGACTGTCCATTTGGAAACAATCATCATACTTGTCATGGAAACAGCACTATGTCAGGTGTTGCTAGGGGTGTAGCTTTGGTCTCAAACACTCTGCCAGCATCAATATTTTCCTTCTGGCTGGCAGTGCCTGCCTCTGACAACATGTTTAGATTTCTCTCTGCAAGACGCAGGGATCCCTGTCTGTGGAGGGTAAGATTAAAATCATATGGTTATAGAAGATGAAACAGACAGAGACAGACACAGACACACACACACACACACACACGGACGGACACACACAGCGGCTGGCGGACACTCTGGGGGGTGTCCAGAACATTTTGACTGTGGTGGTCAAGGTGGCGCACAGACCCCATTACAATTATAATGATTCAACACAGTATAATATGATCCATTCCCTGTTCAAATGAAACAATTCCAAATGTATTGTCAGGGTTTACATTCAAGATCAGAACTGTATATCATTGTACCATATACTGCACCATATCAGTTCACATGAAAGAGTCATCACTACAAACTCAGCCATTTCAAGATGACTCAAGATGTAACATTCTACTTTCGAAAAATGGGAAAAGATTTGTTTTTCTTTTACCAACAAATGCCACAGCAGTTTGTGTGGGAAAGATTGTATCATCTTGATGGACACTCCCAGATAAAGTGCCTTAAGACCAAAATGGAAACTGTTATGATGAAAGCAATAGCTGTGCCTAAGATTAATATTTTGCTTAACTAAAACATTTCAACTAAAGAACAAGTTGTGTGGAATGTGATGTTAAACATTTAATATTGTTAAAGCCCTGTATTCTTGGTTGGCTTACTCTACGAGTGAAGACAAGCTAATTAACAGATTACTAACACACACACTATAGACACAGATAAGTCACACACACACACACACACACACACACACACTAAGGAGTCCAATCACATCGTCATGGCCGTTTGAAGCCATTTACACATTTCTAGTCACATCTGCTCACCACTGCTAAGCATCTGTTTCCATGGCAATTCCCTGTTTAAAAGTGACTTGTTACATAAAAAATACAACCTGTTTTTTCCCCCTATAACACATTTGGCAAGGGGAAATTAAAGAAGTTTGGGACAAACTAGTGCCTTTTTCTTTCCTTCAATTCGCAGTGGTCTCTTAATTTTTTCCAGAGCTGTAGGAATATAACCAATCAAAAGACACCTATTGCCAATGAACGCTAACTTTGGTCAGTCAATATTAGAGTTCACATACCGGGCCATAAATGGATATTGCATATTACATGGTTATGCACAGTCTTTGAACGTTATTCAGACCCCTTAACTTTCTCTACAATTTCTTGTATTTGGACTTAAAATATAAACAAATAAATACAAATAGAAAACTGTACTTCAGTCTATACACAACACCCCAGCATGAGAAAGCAAAAACACATTTTTAGACATTTGTTCCAATGTATATGAAATTGAATTACTGCAATAGCTCATGTATTTAAGTTTTCAGACCCTTTGCCATGACAATCCAAATTGAGCTCAGATGTATCCTGTTCTTTGATTGTCCTTGAGATGTCTATAGAACTTGATCTGACTGATCTGAAAGGAACACACCAGTCTATATACGGTCCCCTAACCCACTTTACAGTGCATATCAGAAAAAAAACAAGCCATTAAGTCCAAGGAATTCATCCAAGATTGTGTCGAGGCATAAATCTGTGTAAGGTTATAAAAAAATCTCAAATGTTGAAACTTTTCCAGGAACACAGTGGGCTCCATCATTTGGAACCACCAAGGTTCTTCCTAGAGATGGCCATCCAGATAAACCAAGTGACCTTGGTCAGTCAGGAAGGCAACCAAGAACCCAATAGCCAATCTAACAGAGTGTAAAGAGATTCTCGGCAGCGATGTCAGAACATGTCAGAAGAACAGGCATATCTGAGGAATTCCATCAACCAGGCTTTCTGGTGGAGTGGCTACATGAAAACCACTCTAGAGTAGAAGGCAAATGACATACTGCCCGAAGGAATCGTGGGAAAAATATTGTCTGGGAGGGTGAGATCATAATCAAATGATTAGGCCTGAATATCAGAACTTTGTTTAGCAACAGCAAGGTAACACCATTTTGGCAGCTGGGACAGGTAGATTGGTCAGGATTGAAGGAAGGATGAACGGAACAAATTACAGAGGTTCTTGAAGAAAATTTGATGCAGAGCCCACAAGACGTCCGACTGGGTAGAGGATCTTTCAGCCAGTCAACAACCCAAAGGACACAGCCAAGACAACGCTGGAGCAGCTTTCAGACAAATCTGTGAATATCTATGAGTGGCCGTCGCAGTTATGTCAAACCCAACACAGATCTGAGAAAAAAGTACAAATGTTGGATCCTGACCCGCTCAGATCCCGGGCCGAACCTCGGGAATTTCAGCTCAGGTGGATCTGTGAAGACCTCTAATTTCCTTCGGCTTAGCATTTATTACGATTTGATTCTTTCTTGTTATTTCACTTCTAGTATTTCCACATTAGGCTACTGTCACTTACTGTTGCTTATTGAAATAAAGGTATAATGTATTCAGGTGAAATGTTCCATTAAAAAGACAGGTGGGGCTTCAGTGGTGTTAAGTGGGAGTTTGAAGGTGTGGTCAATAACTTTGATGCTGAACATGTCTCAGGCTAGACGTCCATTTTGCTGCCAACACATCCAGTTTCTTTTATTCTTAGGTAAATATTTTGAGTCTCCAGAAATAACGACTATAGATTTTTGGACAGGCCTGGAAGTGACTGGTCTTCTGAGACATCCAGGTGACGACAGAATCAAACTGGGGTATTTGGTATCATGTTACTGGGATATTTGTGGTAATGTTAGTGGGATATTTGGTGTAATGTTACTGGGGTATTTAGTGTAGTGTTACTGGGGTGTTTGGTGTAGTGTTACTGGGGTATTTGGTGGAGTGTTACTGGGGTGTTTGGTTCAGTGTTCCTGGGGTGTTTGGTGTAGTGTTACTGGGGTTTTTGGTGTAGTGTTACTGGGCTGTTTGGTGTAGTGTTCCTGGGGTGTTTGGTGAAGTGTTACTGGGGTATTTAGTGTAGTATTACTGGGGTATTTGGTGTAGTGTTACTGGGGTGTTTGGTGTAGTGTTACTGGGGTATTTGGTGTAGTGTTCCTGGGGTGTTTGGTGTAGTGTTACTGGGGTGTTTGGTTCAGTCATACTGGGGTGTTTGGTGAAGTGTTACTGGGGTATTTAGGGTAGTATTACTGGGGAATTTGGTGTAGTGTTACTGGGGAATTTAGTGTAGTATTACTGGGGAATTTAGTGTAGTATTGTTGGGATATTTTCTGTAGTATTACTGGGGTATTTGGTGTAGTGTTACTGGGGTGTTTGGTGTAGTGTTACTGGGGTGTTTGGTGTAATGTTACTGGGGTATTTTGTGTAGTGTTACTGGGCTGTTTGGTGTAGTATTACTGGGGTATTTAGTGTAGTGTTGCTGGGATATTTTCTGTTGTGTTACTGGGGTATTTGGTGTAGTGTTACTGGGTATAGAATGTCTAAGAACCAGCCCATACAGCAAACCGTCTCCATCTCTTCTCAAAATGAACCTACCATCATCTCACACTCTTTCCTTGACATAGTAGCTAAATGCCAGTGTCTTTTATAATAAATGTTCCTGAGTGACCAACTTTACAGTTAAAAATAATATTTATCTCTGAGCAGATTGCTGATTGCGTCTCCGACAAATTTTGTGTAAAAATTACATAAACACATCATGGAGGCCCAAACTAGATGAGAGTTTTAAATATCCTGAAGACTTCCCAGAAAAGGAGCCAGGAAGAGCCAGGAAGTGTCAGGAAGAGACAGGAGAAGACGGGAGGAGACATGAAGAGACAGGAGGAGACATAAAGAGACAGGGGGAGTCAGGAAGAGATAGGAAGAGTCAGGAAGAGACAGGAAGAGTCTGGAAGAGACATGAGGAGACGGGAGATGGAGAAGACAGAAGATGAGGAGACACACAAACCTTGGTGGTCTGTTTTGGTTGATTATTATTGGTGTGTACTTTAGTAGTAAAATTTTGTAACTGCAATGTTCTTCTGGGGCTTTTGGGGTCTGTTTGATTTCGTGAACAGAGCCACAACACCAGCTGTAGATCAGGATCTTTGTTGTGGAATGTTTCAGAATCACCTTCCTTCACACGGAAGTGTGAGTTTTGCATTACAGACTGGAATACGTTTGTAGTTTATTGCAGGCTGTTTCAGATGGGTGTTTGTCCCATTTTGTGCATTCTTACCTGACAGTTGGAGTCCAGACCTACTAGCCATAGATAGTGATGGGTTCTACAACAATATGATTGGAGTATTTTGAGGCAAATTCCAATTGGGATGTAGAGTATTATGTTATTTATAAAGGTCTAAACGTCTCTGCTTCTCTGTCTCTTTCTTTTTTTCCCCCTCTTTTTGTTTGTTGACTGTCCACATCAGAAGACAAGCCTTATTGTAGGATCAACATTAGCATGTATCTGTTTCCTGAAGACATTCTGATTTGAGAGTAGAGATAGTTTGGCCTGTTACCAAGGGAAGGTTAAAGGAACAGTCGGTCAGCTGGAATCCATTGAGTGGTTCCATGGATAGTCCCTTTGATGTTCACGGGCACATTTGTATTTATTCCACCGAAAGAAATGTTTTTGTTTTGCATCTAAAACAAGAGATTGTATTGGAAAAATGTTTGTATGTCCCACTCCATTTTGTTTGCTTTGATTAAATATTTCGCAACTAAATGTTTGGCATAATGAAAAGGAATCCCATTTCTCAGCCACGACATTTAATGACCCTAATCATCTGGTCCACCATGAGCCCATAAACATATTGCTGGCCATGAGAAACACAAATCATTAGTGCTTGGCGCCAAACAAGTCCAGCGCTAAATATTAAATTATGATTATATTTGAAGTCGACTCACCTGGAGATCTAGTTCTTCTGATAGGTTTCTCTGCTTGTCCGCATAGAATAACCCTTTGTAGTTCAAAGTACAGTAGAACCCTGCTCATAGAGAGTAACACAGAGAACCAAACAGGATTCTTCTGTGTCTTAGATTAGAACATCGATTGATCCACCACTCTGATGTGAGTGAATTCTTGAACACATGAAAACAAGATTTTTCTGACATGCTGAGCCTCTCTAACAATCCCAGGTAGATACTATTCCTTGCACTCTCAAATAAATAATGTTAACACCTGATCGGAATACTTTCTGCTTGATGCTGAAATACTTCAACTAATGCTATAATGCAAAGTACAATCACTCACTTTCTCTTCTGGGACATTGGGATGAAAAGAAAGACAAGATATTTACACTCACACACTTCTCTTCATAACTAAAGATAGTGTAGAGCCCCTCTCCCTGTCCTTACAGACAGCATTTACCTGCACGCCCGCTAGTCGACAATATTTTCAGATGTCCTTGACCCTCTGTTCGACCCCGAACTAGAAATAATGCTGATCTGAACAGATTATCAAACAACAACAATGTTCTTCCAGTTTCAGTTAGGCAAAGAAAATATGTGACACAGGGGCCCACTAGGAATTACCTTGCATATATCCAGGGGCCCACTAGGAATTACCTTGCATAGATCCAGGGGACCACTAGGAATTACCTTGCATAGATCCAGGGGACCACTAGGA
>JACXGJ010011372.1:0-19949 GCA_016801105.1 Esox niger | reverse complement strand
CAGACAACTTACCTTCTCAATAAGCTCAATACAGGCAGCCAAGTCCATGCCGAAGTCAATGAAGGCCCAGACGATTCCTTCCTTCTTGTACTCCTCTTGTTCCAGGACAAACATGGTGTGGTTGAAGAACTGTTGCAGTTTCTCATTGGTGAAGTTGATGCACAGCTGTTCCATGCTGTTGTACTGTTGAATGAAAATCATAACAGGTCATCATCACAATACGAGACTCTAATCCTTCAGAATTACAACTAACTGGCTGCTTCTGTTCTCATACTTACATCAAAGATCTCAAACCCGGCAATATCCAGCACACCAATATAGAACTGTCTTGGGTTCTTGGTGTCCAACATCTCATTGATACGGATGACCATCCACAAGAACATCCTCTCATAGATGGACTTGGCCAGGGCTGAAACTGAGTTGTTAACCTGAAATCAAAATGCCTCGGATAAATACACATTACTACTTTGCAAATTACTTTTTGGGGCTTTTTTCCCCAAACAAATATGCTACTCAGGGAATGGTAGGTGTTTCTTACCTGAGGAACAGTCTGTCCCTTGGTCACATACTCATTGCCAACCTTCACTCTGGGGTAGCAGAGACCCTTCAACATCTCAGATGAGTTCAGGCCCAACAGGTAGGCGATTTTATCAGCGACTGGAGACAAAACCAAGAACAACAGATTCAGGCTCCCTAGCAGATTTGCATTAAAATTAGCACACTCAAATTGGCCCTCATTTGATATATTTCCTCCATACTTTAAATGAATTTCCAAAATTCATGTTCACTTTCACTTTCATGTGTCTCAAGTGTTCAATTTCAGTGTTTGGGTCTGTTAACAGATCTTGTACTTTAGTTATTGTACTTTCATGAGTGGGACTCACCCTCTGTGCCGTCAGGTTCGGCCTGCTCCTCACGCTGCTTCTGCTTGAATTTCAAGTTGCCATGGTGTAAAACAGCTCCCGTCAGCTTGTAGATGGCCATCTTCTCTTCATTAGTGAAGCCCAGAATTGTAATGGCATCCTGCGTTTAGAGAGGATATGATGATTTGAACTGTAGCCTGCTCAGTTACGATAAACTCCAGATCAGTGATCACATTGCAGAACAACTTGGATGGATCCATTTAAGTGTTATTTTGTTGCACATTATTACACAAGTGGATGACATAAGGAAAATGGTCATATACAGTTCCACAGGGCACCTACTGGTGCTTTCTTATGGATGTCTCTTTTCATTGGCCATGTGCTTCAAAGACAAGGGTGAATTGAGGTACACAACTGATGAAGGTATTTAGCACCAATCAAAACAATTGAAAATACCACTGTGCCACCAAGTTGGCAACACGTAGTTCTTTCAGTTAGTATGTTTTACTATCATCCAAAAACTACACCTTAATCCTTTGTTTGTCTTACATCTGTGGCATCCAGCTCTTCCTTGTCGTTGATGCTGGCCACAGTGATCTGACCCTGGCTGCACATGGGGAAGTCATAGGGGTTGGTGGTGATGAGGGACATTTCTGTGGACAACAGAGAACAACAGTTTAGTTAAAACTCTTAAACCTCTTCCTCCTCTCCTTTTCTCTTCAATATATGGACTCATGGATTCTTGTAGTATTTTGAAAATACTATCTACAGAGGGGACAGAGACTCCAGAACTCACATTGCATGCTTGATAAAGACCTGCCATGTCTAGATGAATTGTCACCTTGTTTAAGCTCATTCTATAATAGTATTCTATAAAGGTGTTCCACACATGGGGTGGGAATAATTTTTCCTGAACCTCTACTTTGCCGTACCAACAATCTCAGGTTTGTGGTTGGTCATCATCTGGAAGAAGATGTGGTAGCCCCTCTCATCGGGCAGCTGGAAGGACACTCTGGACTTCTCCAGCAGGTCTGAGAGTAGAGAGAGAGACACAATTACACAGACAGAAAAAATTCATATAGCCCATTTGATCTCTTTGAATTCTACATTTTAGAAATGTAGGAAAACACTGGTGAAATAATCCAAACCAACTCACAGGTCTCAATGTCAGCTTTAGCCAGTTTGCTTCCCTGGAAGTGAATCCTGATGAATTTACCCTGTAGTAGAACATAAGGGTTAGAAATGAACCAACAAAATGAGTGTAAATGTTTTATCTTGTTATAATGAAATACAGTAGATTCCACAGTCGTCCCACAGATTCATACTCACAAAACGAGATGAGTTGTCATTCCTCACTGTCTTGGCGTTACCATAAGCCTCCAGCAGAGGGTTGGCAGCAATGATCTGATCCTCAAGAGACCCCTGGTCGAGACAAACACGTTGTTTAGAAAGTGGGTTTTAATAATGACAGCTTAAACACTTCCTGAAACCGAATTCAAAGATAAAGAAAGTTTACTTAGTCCACCAGATTGAATTGTTTTTTAAGTACAACCAACCTGCATTTTGTTAGGGTCTACTTCCTTCTTGGCACCAGACACTGCAATGGTAGCAAAGTACTGGATGACACGTTTCGTGTTCACTGTCTTTCCTGCACCAGATTCTCCACTGGTTTATATAACAGAGAAACATGGATTTTAGTTGCATGTTTTAACTTTCTATTCATCTGAAATTCATTAACAGATATTCTCACACATTATTTCTATCATTCTGCATACATTCAAAACCTTTTTTAAATTGTATTTTTGTAAAAACTCACGTAATCAAGACTGACTGGTTCTCCTGGTCTGTAACCCAAAAACATATTGCTCAACATTATGGCTATATTATTGCATACAAATCATCAACATTCAATACATTTTCAAAAACCTTCATCAAATCTGACATTAGTGTTCTAATCTATATAGATACCTCTATAGAGCGTATTTTAACTTTAAATCTTTTAGTTTAGTCGATTCTACTCAGGGTTATGTGAAGGAGCTATTACAATGCACTGTCTTTCTCATGGGGATATAAACTTTAAGCTCTATAGCACAGTCTTTATGTAGACTATATGCACTTTTCATCCATTCATCCGAGCTCATACCAATCTGCATGAACTGGAAGGCGTTGTCAGAGACGGAGAAGATGTGGGGTGGAGCCTCCATCCTCTTCTTCCCTCTGTAGGCGTTGACAACCTCCATGTCATACACAGGGAGCCACTTGTAGGGGTTCACCGTGGCACAGAAGAGCCCAGAGTAGGTCTGGATGAAAGGAAAACACAATACGATGCTAAATCAGGCTGACTTTCATCTGGATTTATGACAGGATGTGGTGGGTGTTCTTGTTTATGCTGACCTGGAATGCATTGATTTCTACATCTTTTGATTTGAATGTAATACTGAATGTTTGTGTTTGTTTGTGTTTCTTTGTGCAGGTTTCTTACGTAGATCATCCATGCTGCATAACGCTCTTTGAGGTTATACAGGACAGAGGCTTCATTCAGGTAGGTCATCATGGCCATGTCCTCAATCTTGTCGTACTTAGGAGGGTTCATCTGATAGACGTCTGCCTCTTTGAACTCTTTTCCTTCCTGAAACAGTCAGAAGTCTAGATTACTTGTTCAATGAACTATTCAAATTTTCAGTCACTCACTGATACATGCATGATGCTTTTTGTTAGTCAGTGTAAAGAAATATCATGCCATTTATTAGAAATGTTGTTCATGAATTATTGTAATTTTGTAACATTCATAATTTTCAAACAAGTCTTACCGTCTTAGTGCCATCTGGATGGGTAACTGTCACAACACACTTTCCTTCAGATCTGGCTGTGACCAGACCCTTTAGGTACAGCTCCTTGACATCTGCCACGTAGCAGGCGTTCTTTGAGTCAAAGGGAGCAGTTTGTGCTTCCATCCTCTCCTTCTCAGGCTTACGGAGGTATATGGCAGCCTTGCCGTAGATTTGCATCTCTGCGTCCGTACTCATGGTGACGGATCTAGTGAACAGTTCAGACAACAAACATGATTTTTTCCATTGTGCTTCGTCACCAGTCAATCGTTAGGTGATCGGCGTCTCTTAAAAAATATTTTTCTCAATCCATTACTCACCTTCTTTTCCCCCTCCCACAGATGAATTGGTACTTCTTGGAAGATCCTGAGAAACAATTTTGTGTTGTAAATATGAGGTTTTTAAAACCTCATATGTTAGCTCCCAGTGGTCATTATGTCCATGTTCAATTCAACTTCAGGTACAACTAGTAACAGTAATTTTGGTAACTCACTTTTAATGGTCAATAATTATAATAAATACAAATTTGAACCCAGTTACATTCTAGACTACAGCTTGAATTGGAAGGAGCAGCAAATCAATTAAATGTACACACAATATACAACACATTCAGTAGAGTTCACGTTGGTCAGAATTTTCAATACTTAAAGCACAAAAAAATTGTAATATGAAATGGATTTCTATTTTCAATTTTGGAGACTTGCTAACATATTGTAAATCCTTACAATCTAAATGTAAAAACAAATGCAGAACTCAAATATAGAAGTGAAGTACAGAAAATGAAATGTTATTTCTTGAAAGAGAGTCTTACCACAGAGGAAGAATTGATGCTACTTATGGATGCTGAGGTCTCAGCCTGCTTATATCTGATTTGAAGTGCCAACCAAGCACTAGCTAATTATGGACCCACTCTGGTAAAGGAATTGGATCAGATGAGAGACCTCCTCATTTTGTGTGTTTGTGAAGCACCACGATCTTTCCAAACAATGTAAGTAATGTAAATCCACTATCTATTTACATTACTTGTGTCTCTGAATTTAATTTAACTAAACATATGTAAGTGAGAGATGTAATGTCTGGTAAGTCATTTCAGTAAAAAAATATCTCTAAAGTAACCCTTTTAGCAGCTATGCTGGCAATGAATGAATTCAAAACACACAATGAAAAATGAATACAGTAGTTTAAATATATTTTCACAAACAACCTTTGCATTTGATATCCATTAGTATTTTTTAATGAACCAATTTTTCTCTCTAATTGACAGCTCTAGGAACTTGTGAAGGAGCCACTATCACTACAGACTTGGGGTAAATGACAAGCTTTTTAGATAATCTTAAATGCATGCCTTTAAATTCAGCATTTCACATTCTGCCTATGTCCATCACCTCCTGTCTTCAAACCACAGCAGTTACATTTTCATTCAAGTGTTGTTTGTGCATTCACTCTTGTGATAAAATAATGGGTTTAAAAGGGTATAAACTTACACAAATGTATTGTGAAGAAAAAAAAATGTCTGTCTTGCAAGCTCTGATTAAAATGTTTAACACATTTAGCACATTTTAATCTTCCCAAATGTACCTTGTTGGTTTCATGCCGTGTGTAGAGTCCCTAAACATATTAGAACAAGTGACACCATTGGGGGGTGCTGCTGGATGCGCTAGCAAAGCAGTGTGACAGAAATGTGAAATTGTGAAGCAATATATGATGTTTTGATTTTATTATTTCATATTACATTGGCAGTTATGAGTTTATATTAATTTCTATGGTGGTTTCATTTAGTATGCTGTGACCTGGGAATATGAGTAATTAACAGACCATAGGGTTCTCTGTTTATCTGTTGAAGAGATCTTCGCCTGACCAGAGAATGACCTGGCATCTGTTCTTTGTTCATCGTGTGAGTAATATGAGTAGGGGGCGTGGCCAGTGAAGAAGCTACAAAGACGCCTGTCGTACTTAGATTCTTTCATTAATCAGTCATATCAGTGCTGTCATACCAGGTGGCCTTATATCGATAATCCCATGCGCATGTAAACATTAAAAAACCTTTATAGAACTTTGGACTCAAGACCAACACATTTTTCTTTGACAGCAGTCAACTCATTTCTTGGACTTTGCTCAATTCATTTGAACCATTCAGCAACCTTGCTGAAATGCGACGTGATCTTTGCCTGTGATGAATGTGTTTGGTCAGTGGCCCACTTGGCTGAAGTGACCCCACTGAATATGCTTCGGTGTTAGTTGTGTGCTTGGCTGTGTGTTTGTTTGTGTGGGTGCATGTGTGTTTGTCTCTGTAGAAGGATTGGAAGAGGATCCAAAAATCTATTACTGGGGGGCCAATGTCAGCAATGTGAAAACCTCATGGACGCCTATTAAGGTCAAAGTAATGTGTTGGCCTTAATCGGATCTCCGTGTGCTTCACAGAATTATTTGAGGTCTTTATTGCCCTCATCAGCTGTCAGAGGAGAGCTAAATGAAGTGATATATATACCAATATACCAATCATTCTAGAGGGTAATGTAGTGATATAAAATGTTTACCGACTTCTGTCAAAATGCCAGTATTTGGGATGTAAAAGAATAGAGATAAATTATGTCAGAACTTTTTCTACTTTTAATGTGACCTATAATGTGAACAATTCAATTGAAACACAAACTGAAATCTTTAAGTGGGAAAAAAGAAAAAGAAAAATCTTACAATAACCTAGTTGCATAAGTGTGCACACCATCATATAACTGTGGATGTGGCTGTGTTCAGTATTAACTAATCACATTCAAACTCATGTTAAATAGAAGTCATTACACACCTGCCATAATTTAAAGTGACTCTGATTCATCACAATTAAGTTCAGCTGTTCTAGACATTTTTCCAGACATTTTGTTAGTTGCATCTCAGAGCAGAAGCCATGGTTTTGCAGAGAGCATCCAAAGCATCAGAGGGATCTCATTTTGAAAGATATCAGTCAGGAGCTTTTAGCCGGCACTGCATATATGTAATAGTATGTCACGCACACCTTTATAAATCACTGAATAACCATTACTATCAGAACCAGACCCAAATGTTTTCTGGGGATTTGTGGATGAACACTTGGATTCAGTGTGTTTTGCTGCAATATTTGGACCAACACAGAAAGGGTATAAATGGCAAAATTTCAAGAAGTAGTTATTGTCATTACCCTAATTAGTGCCCTAATGTTCCAATACTAGAAGTCAGAGATATAAGCACTGTCAAGTCAATTGTTTCTGAGCACAGATAGATTTGATGGGCGCTGCAAACTGTAGAGATTTTCCAGAGTGATAAGTTCCAGTAACACAACTGTCACAACATTTTCTGTGGAACCTACAATTCTGCGAGCTCGAAATGAGACAGTCGGAAGCCAAAGCCACCAAAATAGCGCAGCACTTTTTTGTCTGCGACTTTTATCTGCTTTGTGACGTCAGTATTTGTCAAGGAATGTTCAGAATTGTCTTCTCAGATCTTTCTTGGATCCACCAGCAGATTATTCAGACTGACCCTCATCACCCATAGAAACTGATGCAATGAAAACCATTAAGACTGATGGCAGACCCTAGTCCCTGGAACAGTACTGTACTAGCCTAAAACTAGGTACTAAGATGGATGGGTCCCCAGACACTTTGGACCCAATACATACGTGTCCTAGCCCTATTAGACCACTAATCGGACTCACCAAATGACCTCTCTTTATTTTGCTCGGTTCATCCTTCCTTCATTCCTCACCAGTCTAGCCGCCCCAATGCAGGACGCAATCTTCACCGTGGGGATGGTATTAGCAGGGTAATGAGCGGTATCTTGATTTTTGGCAAATTGCTTGGTATTCTGGTCTATAATTTGTTATGTTGGGAAGAGAGTAGCCATTACTTGAGAAAGCTCACATTGAATCCTGTTTGATGTATGCCAAAAAAGAGTTGATACCATACCCATGTGGCAAAAAGATTTGTGATCTGAATCACAAAGCCAAATCTATAGTGGAGTTGCTGAGGAATAGTAATGTAAATCTCTTTCAATGGTCACACCCATTGTCCAATATACAGCCTAAAATGTTTGGCATGATTTGAAGCATGTTGTCAGGAACCTACCTCAGGAACATGAAAAAGCATATAGAAATGTGCAAAATGTGTGGAGTCCTCTCCCAACAGACTCACTCACAGCTGTCACTAATACCGAAATAAGTATTATCACCAAGTACTATCTCAATGGAGAAGAGACTTATCCAATTACAATATTTTGGAATATTTAACTAACAGAATATTTATTTCTTGATAAATAAACAAATAAAATACACTTAAAACGGAATAGTGTGTTGTATGACTCAAAGAAAATATTTTATGCAAGAACAGGGCATTCCTGTTCCTAATTCAGTGTACAGAACATGGCCTTTTCTCTAATTCAGTGTGCAGAACCTGGCCTTTTCTCTAAATCAGTGTACAGAACAGGGCATTTTCTCTAATTCAGTGTACAGAACATGGCCTTTTCTCTAATTCAGTGTACAGAACAGGGCCTTTTCTTTAATTCAGTGTACAGAACAGGGCCTTTCTTCTAATTCAGTGTACAGAACATGGCCTTTTCTCTAATTCAGTGTACAGAACATGGCCTTTTCTCTAATTCAGTGTACAGAACAGGGCCTTTTCTTTAATTCAGTGTACAGAACAGGGACTTTCTTCTAATTCAGTGTACAGAACATGGCCTTTTCTCTAATTCAGTGTACAGAACAGGGCCTTTTCTTTAATTCAGTGTACAGAACAGGGCCTACCAACAGTTTTAAAGATGGACAAGAGTTTGGACCAAGGAAGTCTAGGATACAATGGGACATTTTATTAGATCACTTTAAGTATGTATGAAAACATCTACGTTTCATATTCCCAAACAAAATATTTGCTGGGTAAAACTTTAAATGTGTTAATTTACTGGAATGTATCTACAAAAAAGATAAAGTGGGAATCACACTCTTATTTTATACAGGTCAGTTCATTCTAGGCTATAATCATAATGTCTTAATTATCAGTTGCTTCTCTAAACAATAACATTTGACACTTCTAATTATACTCTGTATGTTCTGATATGGTTGCTTACAGTTGATGGTTAAATCAAACATCTGTCAGTGCCCACACTCTCCCCACGGTCTCAAAGCCTCAAATCTGTCAGCTAACTTCTACTACTAAATTCAGTTATCAGCACAAAGAATTGTACACAGGATACAGGATATGGTGTGATGCATTGTTGAAGGTTACATTGGGCTCAAATTTGGCAGTTAATGCCATGGCAACATTAAAATACCATGGCAACATTAAAAACATTAAAATATGCTTTTTCTAGTAGGTTACAGCATTGGTGAATGGCTCTTTAAACTTGTCTCAAGCGCCTGTTCTCCAGAGTCACACAGTTCTCACTTATTATTATCTTACCGGCTGTAGCCATACACAAACACATACCCGAATTAAGGAGTTTCCCCCTAGCACAGAACAATTAATTGTTCAATTCTCCCAAATAACAGTGTTTGAGCTTAAAGTGCATTTCCTATGGATGGTTATGTATAAGATATTTGCAGAGTAATAAATCCACAGCCACAAATCGAATATATGTACTTGATTTTATTTAAATTTCACCATGAAAAATATATTTTATACACCACAGGAAATATTAAAATTGATCTTGTTTATTCAGCAGCTTCTTTGCCCTGTAAAAAAGGAAAAAAATATTAGTCAACAAGCAAAATCTATGAACCCTTAACAATAACAATACATTGAGAATTTAAATCTCAATGTTCAGTTTTAATTTAAAATAGCATAAAATTATTACAATATTCATAGCTGTGCACTACGTGAACATTTCTTATTGAGTATTTTAAACACTACTGATTGAGAGTTCAGTGTCAGTATTGACCTCTGTAAAGACATATTCATAGGTCATTGTGCGTCATAGTATTTTAATGTGAGCCAAGTGTATGTATTGTAAGTTCTGTACCTTTCCACCGTCGCGGGTCTTGGCTCTGAGCTTGTTGACCTGAGTCTCAGCAATGTCAGCACGTTCCTCTGCCTCCTCCAGCTCATTCTGCACCTTCCTGAACTTGGACATGTGCTGGTTGGACGCTTCCTCCTGATTCAGGGAAAGACAGGCGGAGCATGAAATCGGATTTCAAAGTTTCATGTTGGCAAATTTATATCCTAAATAATGTATATTTTATTAAACTGCTATTAGAATTTTCTTTACAAATATATTGTGTATAAACGATACAACAGAGAAAGTGGGTGTTAACAGGATTAAATATTGGTTTCCAGGGTCAAATGTCCATGAATTAACCTTTTACTGCAATGTTTTACATACCCTGTGTTGACTATTGAGAACTGCTCAGTGGGTCGACAGTCTCTGCTAGAGACCAATGTTAAACAGAATGTCCTAGTGGCCCACCAGTGGGAATTTTACATACAGTAGGTGTCTCTGGAGAACGATTGGTGTCAAATATCTGTTATGTTTTTGAGCTACATGTTGACAAGGTGTTGGGCATCTCAAATGTAGGGACTACAGCCCCATTGAGCATCCCTGAATAGTCACTACAGGGTACAAAACATCCCTTTGTCCATTATAGTTACAAGTAAATAATCAAACAACATCTTCATTAAAATCAGTAACTCATACACAGATCAGCCATAACATTATGACCACATGCCTATATTGTGTAGGTCCCCCTTTTGCTTTCAAAACAGCCCGGACTCGTCGAGACATGGACTCCACTAGACCTCTGAAGCTATGCTGTAGTATCTGGCACCAAGATGTTGGCAGCAGGTCCTATAAGTCTTGTAAGTTGCGAGGTCTCCATGGATCAGACTTGTTTGTCCAGCACATCACACAGATGCTCAATTGGATTGAGATCTGGGGAATTTGGAGGCCAAGTCGACACCTTAAACTTGTTGTTGTGTTCCTCAAACCACTCCTGAACCATTTTTGGTTTGTGGCAGGGCTCATTATCCTGCTGAATGAGGCCAATCCCATCAGGGAATAACGTTGTCATGAAAGGGTACACATGGTCTGCAACAATGCTCAGGTGGAACGTGTCAAAGTAACATCCACATTAATGGCAGGACCCAAAATGTCTTAGCAGAACATTGCCCAAAGTATCACACTGCCTCCGCCGACTTGCCTTCTTCCCATAGTGCATCCTGGTGCCATGTGTTCTCCAGGTAAGTGAAGCACAGGGACCCAGCCATCGACGCAATGTAAAAGAAAATGAGATTCATCAGACCAGGTCACCTTCTTCCATTGCTCTATGGTCTGGTTGTGATGCTCATGTGACCATTGTAGGGGTTTTCAGCAGTGGACAGGGGTCAGAATGGGCACCCTGACTGGTCTGCGGCTACACTGCCCGACACGCAACAAACTGCTATGCACTGTGTGTTCTGACACCTTTCTCTCAGTACCAGCATGAACCTTTTCAGCAATTCGAGCTACAGTAGCTTGTTGGTTGGATCAGACCACTCAGGCCAGCCTTCGCTCCCCACGTGAATCAGAGAGACTTGGCCGCCCATAACCATGTTGCCGGTTCACCACATTTCCTTCCTTCGACCACTTTTACAAGTTACTAACCACTGCAGACCAGGAACACCCCACAAGGGCTGTTGTTTTCTGAGATGCTCCGACCCAATTGTCTTGACATCACAATTTGTCCCTTGTCAAAGTCGCTCAGATCCTTATGCTTGCCAATTTTCCTGCTTCAAACTTTGTGGACAGTATGTTCACTTGCTGCCTAATATATCCCACCCACTGACAGATGTCATGATAAGGAGAACATCAGTGTTATTCACTTCCCCTGTCAGTGGTTATAATGTTAAGGCTGATCGGTGTAGACTTAGAAGACATTAGATGTTTAGGTGAATAGAAATTGCTTTGGGGATAAATCAAGTAATGGTTTAGTAAGGTACAGCAGCAATGCTTATGTATAATAAACTCTGTGGACATTCAGTGTTTTGTAATATCTATGAGGGAATACATATTGAAGAATAATGTAAATGCTTTCTTTTTTGACTTACCGCTTCCTCAGCCTGCCTCTTGTAGGCCTTGACCTTCAGCTGCAGTTTATCTACCAGGTCCTGAAGTCTGGCAACATTCTTCTTGTCTTCCTCAGTCTGGGTTAGAACATTAAAGAATCAGTGTTCCATGCTGGTTTACAAGCATGTCTGTGTTAATGTCTAGAATGTGAAAAAGGAACTTGTTCTTACCTGGTAGGTGAGCTCCTTGACTCTGCGCTCATATTTGCGGACTCCCTTGATGGCATCTACACCTCTTCTCTGTTCGGCCTCCACCTCAGTCTCAAGCTCACGCACCTTTATGGAAGAAATTGTCATAGTTTAAGCTGGTGACCAATTATTCAATGAGGCTCAATGGTCTGTTTCTATGTACGGTACTTTTAAAAAACTTTAAGTGTTCTAGGAAGATTATTTAGAAAAATGTCCAAAACACGATGCTTCTTTGTATATTTCGATTTTTATCAAACATATTGCGGTCACCTACCCTGGACTCCAGTTTCTGGAGCTGCTTCTTCCCTCCCTTCATGGCCAGATTCTCAGCCTCATCCAGACGATGCTGCAGGTCCTTGACTGTGACCTCCAGGTTCTTCTTCATCCTCTCCAGATGAGAGCTGGTGTCCTGCTCTTTCTTCAGCTCCTCAGCCATCATGGCCGCCTAGAATGGTAATCCTTGTTGTAGTTAACCTGCTCAGCTATCATTGGACAATGTAGGACACAAATATATGTAGCTTGGGAAATTCAAGGACTCACATCAGTGATGGCCTTCTTAGCCTTCTCCTCTGCATTCCTGGCCTCCTGGACAATGTCGTCCACCTCTCCCTGAACCTGCACCAGGTCTGTCTCCAACTTCTTCTTGCTATTCAGAAGGCTGGTGTTCTGGAAGAGGAAATAACACAATATGTTTCTCTCAGACAAGTTAAACGTCACAAGGCATAGAAGGAAAAAGATATATATATCACTATTGAATTTCAACAGTATGCTTTATTTGCTTACCTGGGAGTGCAACAGTCCAACACGCTCGCTGGCATCTACAAGCTCAGTCTCAGCCACTTTGCGGCCTCTCTCTGTCTGCTCCAGAGCAACTCTCAGCTCATCGATTTCAGCCACCATCAGACCGTTTCTGCGCTCCACCATGGCTACCTGCTCCTTCATGTCCTCTGAGGCACGGATGGCGTCATCAAGGTGCAGTTGGGCATCCTAGGGTTTATAATGACAAGATGTTAGGACTGCATCTCAACGAAATACCTTGACATTTTCAGTGACTTTTGTAGCTAGATATCCCAGTTTCTTTACCTTGAGCTGTCCCTGGACGTTCCTCAGCTGCTTGGTGGCCTCAGCAGCCTGCCTGTTGGCGTGGCTCAGTTGGATCTCCATCTCATTCAGGTCTCCCTCCATCTTCTTCTTCACCCTCAGGGCATCATTCCTGCTCCTGACCTCAGAGTCCAGGGTGCTCTGCATGGAGTCAAGCACCCTCTGGCTGTTCCTCTTGATCTGCTCCATCTCCTCGTCCTTTTCGGCGATCTTCCTGTCCACCTCACCCTTGATCTGGTTCAGCTCCAGCTGAACACGCAGAATCTTGGATTCCTCGTGCTCCAGTGTGCCCTGGTCAAACAGAAACATGCCAATTATACTAAATGCATGTTGATTTGATGAGAATCAATACAGACAGCAATTGAATGATGTCATTTTTACCTCAGCCTCTTCCAGAGCGGTCTGGATCTCAGACTTCTCTGTCTCTACAGTCTTCTTGGCCTTCTCCAGTTCATGGATGCTCTTGCCAGTCTCTCCGATCTGTTCAGTCAGGTCAGAGATCTCCTCTGTACAGACACACCAAACACATCATTTAGAACTATACTACGGTTTTCACTGAACATGACTGTTCATGAATTAACATGTATATATAATGTATCTATTTGATAAGTATGATAGATATAAATTTGACATTTATCCGGACTAGTAGTGAGATCCTTAATTCAATATTGTTTCATGTTGACCTTTTGTGGAAATTGAAACCCTGAAACTTGTGTTAAAAAGACAGTGCTATTCTAACTGAGCGACTTCAGATCAGGTAAAAGAGAAAATGCAATGTTTCCCTCCATTTTCAAAACACTAGACAGGCATTAACAAAAACAGTGTTAAATGCTCACGTTGGAGGTTCTTGTTCTCTCTCTTCAGAGTCTCCAGATGATCCAGAGCCTCCTCATAGGAGTTCTTCATCTTGAAGAGTTCAGTACTCATAGAACGCACCTCCTTCTGAGCTCCTTCCAGCTCAGCCTGGCCCTCCTCATACTTCTGCTTCCACTCTGCCAGAACCTATAGGAATAAACAGAATTTTTGCAATGATGGAGAGATTGGATTCAGAATTTGTTTTTAGTTGATGTGATTGATTAAAGTGTAAACTGAAAATATCTTTATAGATAAAGATTTATTCAATATCTTCACCTTGTCAAAGTTCCTCTGCTTCTTGTCGAGGTTGGCGGCCATTGCGTTGGCTCTCTCTACATCAATCATGAGGTCTTCCACCTCTCCCTGGAGCCTCTGCTTGGTCTTCTCTAGTGAGGCACACTTGGAGTTGGTGGCCTCAATACCCTCCTCAGCCTCCTGCAGACGCTGGGCCAGCTTCTTCCTGTTGGACGACAGTGGATGGTTATATGTAGAACACTCTAAGTACACTACCATCCTGACATCCATGTTTGGCTTTTTTGCTGTTAAATGTGACTCACTTGGACTCTTCCAGCTCCTCTGTGCGCTGGATGGCATCAGTCTCATACTTGGTCCTCCACTGAGCCACCTCACTGTTGGCCTTGGACATGCCACGCTGCAGTTCTGCCTTGGCCTCCTGCTCCTCCTCAAACTGCTCCCTCAGGAGGTCACAGTCATGGCGGGCAGATTGGACACCATGGGCCAGTGCATTTTTAGCCTGTTAGAGAAAGACAGATTAGAAATATAATAAAATAAATGGCAAAAATAAGATCTGAGGGTAATGTAGTCACTGTCAATATGAGTTTGACTCTTAACTGTGGTTGGTCCATTTTAGGTTTCTTACCTTGACCTCCTCCTCAATGTGCCTCTTCAGCTCCTCAACCTGCTGGGTGAAGGCTTGTTTGCCTCTGGTCAGCTGAGACACAAGGGCTTCCTTCTCTTCCAGCTGGCGGCCAAACTCACCTGCAAATATCATAGGGAAATATGGTTAATAGGTTTCTGAAAATAGATTCTGAGTCTTAAAGCCCATTGTCCAATGCAGGTTACAATAAACCAGGACAGAAACTGGGAGGTGCACAATACAAAATGAATCCATTAAGACATCTAATAATTTGCTACGGCAGATAAACCTTTAGCTAACATTTTGGGGAAAAACAAACTTCGCTGCACATCAGGGCTTTGAAGACCCAGATATTTATATTAAATACAGACTTAATTTTTGTGTTTTTGTATGAATATTTTGCAAGTATTGTATAATTTAATAGTATGTAAATAGCCATGTACTGTTTAAAGTTTTGTCATAAAGAGAAGCCTGTGCCTATAGAGCGACTTATAAAATACCATATCCTAAACATGTCATTGTGAAGTAATGAATTGATCTGTATTGGTTGATGGTACCATTTTCTGTCAGGAGTCTGGCCCTCTGAGCACTGATGTCATTGACCTGGCGAGCATTCTCATCATTCTTTGTCTTGAGCTCGCTCAGCTGGTCCTCCAGAGTACGACACATCTTCTCCAGGTTGCCCTGTTAGTGAAACATTTATCCTCATTACTACAAGGGATGAATTAAGTTGAATTTTAATGGTCATATTTGACCCTTGTCAACAATGCACGAGAAAACATCATTATTCACCTTTGCCTTGGCGACAGCCTCCATGTTGCTGGAGAGGTCATCGATCTCCATTTTGTACTCGCTCTTCTCCTTCTCCAGCTTCTGCTTGACGCGCTGCAGGTTGTCGATCTGCTCCCCGAGTTCCGCCACACTGTCGGCCTGCTTCTTGCGCAGAGCAGAGGCTGTGGCCTCGTGTTGCAGGGTGGACTCTTCAAGATCACGACGCAGTTTCTGGAACTCAGCTTCGCGCTTCTTGTTCATCTCAATCTGAGCAGCAGTGGCGCCTCCAGCCTCTTCCAGCCTCTCGCTGATCTCCTCAAGTTCCCTGGAGAGATCGGCCCTCTGCTTCTCAACCTTTGCCCTGGCAGCACGTTCAGCCTCAATTTCCTCCTCTAGCTCCTCAATACGGGCCTAGAGCATGAGACAGGAACAGGGGAAATTAACCCTCCAATAATTGAACACAACACAACTGTAATATTCAAAGTCAGTTCATATCTTCTGTCGTCAGTGTGTCCCATTCAGCACCAAACACCTCAACAGTAAGAAACACCATTAGCTCTTGCAAGAACCTTGATTATTAACAGAGGCATAGGAAGCCATCATTGACTGTTTCTCAAATTCTGATATGTACCTGGAGTTCCTTGATCTTCTTCTGCAGCTGAGCTCCCAGTGACTGCTCATCCTCAATCTTGCTGAGGAGCTGGGTGGTCTCAAACTCCTTCCTAATAGTCACAAACACATAATTTGCAGATTTGGATTTGGTGGTTTGTATTACCAATCAATTCACTTTGATTTTGAGAATAACATGTGAATACAAATGAATAATTTTTGCAGTGGTCTCCTAAATTTTTCTGGAGCTGTATATATATAATTTAATACAATACAATATGTATTAAAAGTAATTTTCTGTTTACTTCTTGATCTTCTCATCAGCCTGCTGCTTGTCATTCTCCAGGTCCATTATGGACTCCTGGGCCAGTTTAAGATCTCCTTCCAGCTTTCTCTTGGATCTCTCAAGGTCCATACGGAGCTTCTTCTCTTGCTCCAGAGAGCCCTCAAGCTACAAGATAAAAACACATTGTTCAAATTAAACCAACTGAAGATATCATATACAATTCATTGAGTGAAATTGAAAACATTAATCTCTTCTCACATCGTCCACTTGCTGTTCCAGCTTGGTCTTGGCCTTGGTCAGAGTGTTGACTTTGTCCTCCTCTGCCTGCAGGTCATCCAGGGTCTGCTGGTGGGCCTCTTGGAGGGCTTTTTTCTCCTTGGTCAGTTTGGCTACACTCTCCTCCACAGAGGACATCTCCTCTGTCAGGTTTTTGACCTAAAAACATCCGCATTGTTATATACATGTTATTTATTATATTTGGGAATACGTTCATTATGTTCTTTTATTTACATATTTCGTGTACTTAAAAAGAACTTCAATTCCATTTCAGTTAGACTTTGTTTTTACTTGAGGAATTTTTGGATTATTGTTTATTTGTAATGTTCACAAGACCTTGTTTTCAGTGGCGTGCTTCTCCTTCTCCACTTTGGCCAGGGTGAGCTCCAGGTCATCAATGTCCTTCTTCAGCTCAGAACACTCGTCCTCCAGCTTCCTCTTCTTGGCAGTCAACTCAGCATTCATCTCCTCCTCATCCTCCAGCCTCTCGGTCGTCTCCTTGAGTTTGGCCTCCATCTGGATCTTGCTCTTGATGAGCCCCTCACACCTTTCCTCAGCATCGTTCAGATTTTCTGAATCCTGATTTCAGAACATGAGAAAAATAGGTCTTCCTGCCTCACTTTATGTAACAAAATATAAAATAGACAAGATGTACTGTATGCTATAGATAAAAAGAGATCAGTGCAAATAAATTAAATTACAGTGTCTGTTTGTACATAAATCTGTAAATGAGGGTTTTTGTTCACTCACAGATGCAACCTGGAGAGCCAGGTCATTCTTCTCCTGAACCATTGCCACCATCTTCTCCTCCAACTCCTTCTTTCTTGCCAGAGCCTTGGCCAGGTCCCCCTGCATCTTCTCGTAGTTCTCCTTCATGTTGGCCAGCTCTTTCTCAGACTCAGCGCTCTTCAGGAGTGGCTTGATCTTGAAGTACACCTTCATCCATGGCCAGTGTTTCACATTCATGAATGAGCGGATGTTGTACTGAATGGTGAGGACAGCCTCCCTGGTCATCAGAAAGGACAGAGTAGATACATTCGCAGATTGGGATTTGGTAGACAGGATTTTGAGGTTCTCCTTATCCCACAATGTAGATTTAACCTGTGAAAATACATATTTCATCCATTCCTCACCTCCTCTCCATCATCTTGGTGAACTCTTTCCTCATGAGGTATCCACGGGCAAGAGACTGGACCATGCGGACCAGAGTGGCCAGCTTCTCATCTCTCATCTCCTCCAGGACACCCAGAAGACCGGCTTTGAAGAATACCTATTAAAAAAGGGGAACACAGTCAATTAAACACTTTTTGGGATGCAACGTACCGGCGGAACCCCAGTCAGAAGGTGACCGATAGAAAGGGTTTCATCAAAAGAAAATGAAACAAACTACTAGCATTTTTAACTGTAACATTACTTTTTTCAATTGCTGTGTTACATAAATGATTGTGCCCACTTGGGGCCTGGCTTCTTATTTAAACCAAACAGGTAACAAATACAGTGTAAAAAACTCTAAAAGTCTACATATTGGTTCATATTATCGGGGTTGGGTGCATTGGATTGACCTTGGTGTGTCCAAACTTGTAATCCTCGTGATTCACATCAATGGACCCAAGCAGCTTCTCAGAAGCCTTCTTGTTGTCCATGAACTGGCCCTCAGGGATGACACTGGCATTCAGCACTTTGTATCTAAATGAGAAGAGACATTCAGCATGAACACCATTTTTAATGATTCGTTATGTTGTTTCAGGTAAAAGACAAACCCTTGGAGGAGATCTTCATCTCTAGTGTGTTTATGTCTGTGTGGGTTTGTACCTCTGCTTGAAGTCAGCGTAGATGATTCTGCTGGGGAAGCCCTTCCTGCAGATCCTGATACCCTCCAGTACACCATTACATCTCAGCTGGTGGATAACCAGGAAGTTCTCCATCAAGCCTGGAAACACAAACCAAGTCTCTGTTAAAACGGGCTAAAAATTGTGTCCAAAATAAGAATAGTCTGGCTCAGTTGGTAGATCATCACATTAGCATTGTCAAGTTTTGGGTTTATTCATGGGGCTACCCATGATTTGTTCAGAAATAATCCGATAAATGGTACGTTATAATTGCATTTACTACTATAACAGTCCTTATTATTATGTTATGGTCCCTTATTTAATTATGTATTTATTGTACCTGGAGTCTTTGACTCGTTGGGGATCAGGCAGCGCACAAAGTGAGGATGAGTGCTTCTCAAGTTGGTCATCAGCTTTCCAAGGTTCTCCTGTACGAATAAAATAAAACCAATCTCTCAGAAATCCTTCTTGATAATCAGTGCACCTCTGAAGAACAATGACGACATTTTAAAATCTCACCCTGAACTGGGAGGACACAGTCTGCATAGAACCACCCTTCTTCTTTCCTCCCTTCTTGTTGGGATCTATTAAAATGGGTAAAAGTTAAGTAAAGTTCAATTCATAGAGTGAAATTATCCAAAACGTAACCAATGTTTCATTAAAGCTGGAATGAAAACCTTTGAAATGATATTCTTACCCTCAGGTGGGGCAGCAACATACAGGGTAGCCATGAGTTTGACTGATGACTTTCCGTACAGCAGAATAACTGAGTCATTCAGGGGGTCCTTGTTCTTGTCCAGCCAGCCAGTGATGTTGTAGTCCACAGTTCCTGCGTAATGTACCAGGGAGAAGTGGGCCTCTGCCTTGCCTTTAGCTGGCTTGGGCTTCTCAAATGCCTTGTTTTTGCCAAGATGCTGGTCGTACAGCTTGTTCTTGAAAGATGTATCTGAAGCCTTGGGGAACATGCACTCCTCTTCAAGGATGGAGAAGATGCCCAATGGCTTTAGGAAGGGAAATGAATACGAAATTAATAATATTACAATTTAAGATGACATTCGCAGTTGTTGAACAAATAGAATATTATACGAGAATACTCTTGTAATGTAGTTCTCAACAATCGGATACCTAAAGTGATATTGCCCTGTACAGAGCTTTTAATGAGCTTTACAGTCAATTTCATTCCTCACAGACATCTTACCTTCTCAATAAGCTCAATACAGGCAGCCAAGTCCATGCCGAAGTCAATGAAGGCCCAGACGATTCCTTCCTTCTTGTACTCCTCTTGTTCCAGGACAAACATGGTGTGGTTGAAGAACTGTTGCAGTTTCTCATTGGTGAAGTTGATGCACAGCTGTTCCATGCTGTTGTACTGTTGAATGAAAATCAAAACAGGTCATCATCACAATAC
>JACXGJ010011371.1:0-19949 GCA_016801105.1 Esox niger | reverse complement strand
ATAGTCGGCATTGGCAATTTTTGACGGTCTCTCCGGAGACTGATTTCATTGTTGAAATAACATACTGAACTAAACATTGTGCTTTCAAAGCTACTGCTCTGCATAACTGTTGCTGATCTTTTTGTGAATAGGCTGCGGAGTCTTGTTCTTCCGGTTTTATAAGTAGACTTAGTAGAATTGTTTGTATAGTATATTGTATTGTATGTTGTTCATCGTCATTTCGGTTTCATATTGCTAATTTGTCGAAAGCCCGAAATACGTCGCAAATTTCAAAACGTATTTTCCAAATTAGCTGAGCGATCTTACAAGGAAGAACTATAATAGAGTTTACCGTACCATACTGCCGTTTGGACCGCAACAGCAATTCGCTTAGGGTGTTGTTGCTAAGTTCATGAAAACGTATAAAATCAAGCTCGGTCACTTACACTGTGAACATTGTACTATTTTAATGCGTTTCTTTACAAAATAATCGCCGCAACGTACTAAGATGTTATCGGAAACCGTCTCCGAGAAGTGTACCTCTGATGGTAGGTAGATTCCACCGTTCGGGCGTATGGTTAACTTTGCGCCGTGGCAGTATCGTAGCCTGAGGTTTATCCGAGGCGCGATTATTGCTAGTTGAAAACTTTACCCAATACCCCGCCGTGACGACTTGAAATATAGTCGGCATTGACTCTCTGGAGACGCATTATGTTGTAGAAATTATATGGAACTAACCAGTGTGTTTTTGAAGCTACTATTCTGCAGAACTTTTGTTGATCTTTTTGTGTAGACTGAGGTCTTGGTCTTGTTTCTCGGTTTTATAAGTAGACATTGTAACATTGATTTTATAGTATATTGTGTGGTATATCGTCATTTCGGTTTCATATTGCTAGTTTGTCGAAAGCCCGAAATACGTCGCAAATTTCAAAATGTATTTTCCAAACTAGCTGAGCGAACTTACAATGAATAATTATTATAGAGTTTACCGTACCATGCTGCTGTTTGGTCGGCAACAGCAATTAACTTAAGGTGTTTTTGCATAGTTAATGAAAACGTATACAATCAAGCTCGGTCACTGACAATGTGAACATTGTACTATTTTGCAGCTATCGACCATAAACGGTGATATTTCATCAAATGTAGGTGCGCGTTGACCAATTTAAGCTGACGTTGTTCCGGAACTAGTTGCCCCAATGACATGACAATACTCTTATCTTAAAATACTCTTATTTTGATTGTAAAAACATGTAGTACTTATTGTATTTTTAGTAAGTTCGGTACGCTGTAATTTTAAACCAAGTTGCAGGTTGTGCGGTGAAACGCTAGTAACTAGACAATGAATCGACTGCGTTGGATTCACCGCTTAATGGAATTAGAATTAGGTTTATAATTAGATCACTCAACAGATGAATAACTGTTAATTTTTTGCATCACTACGGGGAAAAGAATCACAGTTACATGGCAGAACGATAATATGGAACTGGGTCCATATTCCTAATCGTTTAATATTATGAACACAGTGGACTAAACACATTGTTAAGAATAATTGAAACTCGGTTAATGCACATCGCGTTTCCAACCGAAAGATTTTTATGACTCTGTCCATCGACTTCCGGGTCCTGCCCATTCGGATTCACTAGTCTGCTAATATATATATAAATATTTTGGGTTGAAGAAAAACATACAACTTAGTTTTCGACTAACTCCCAATCTTAATGAGGAATTAAACACATATGTGTATATGAAATAGATATTGCTCAATAAACAAATTGGGTTAGGTTTATGGTTTTTGCATATTATCACAGTCTAGACTCTCTTGAACATTTCCAACAATGCATTCACTGCGGCCTATAGAAAAGTTTTTTTTTTTCTTGTGCAATATGTATTTCATATCCACTGAATTACATTGTGGCCACTGAGATGGGTGGAGTAAAAAGCCATCAACAATTGCATATACACAGTGCCCCTTGATTTCTTTGCATATTTTCACAGTCTAGACCTTCCTGAACATTTCCTACAATACATTCACTGCGGCATATAGAATAGTATTTTTTTATATAGGGCAATATATATTTCATATCCACTGAATTCCATTGTGGCCAATGGAATGGGCGCAGTAAAAAGCCAGCAACATTTGCAAATACACAGTGCCCCTTGATTTCTTTGCATATTATCACAGTCTAGGCTCTCCTGCACATTTTCTACAATACATTCACTGCGGCATATAGAATAGTTTTTTTTTTATTGAGCAATATGTATTTCATATCCACTGAACTCCATTGTGGCCACTGAGATGGGCGGAGTAAAAAGCCAGCAACAATTGCAAAAACACAGTGCCCCTTGATTTCTTTGCAGATATTTACTCAGTAGACTCTCCTGAACATTTCCTACAATACATTCACTGCGGCATATAGAATAGTTTTTTTTTTGTTATTGAGCAATATGTATTTAATATCCACAGAATTCCATTGTGGCCACTGAGATGGGTGGAGTAAAAAGCCAACAACATTTGCAAATACACATTGCCCCTTGATTTCTTTGCAGGTATTTACTCAGTAGACTCTTCTGAACATTTCCTATGATACATTCACTGCAGCATATAGAATAGTTTTTTCTCTATAGGGCAATATGTGTTTCATATCCATTGAGTTACATTGTGGAAAAAGAGGGTGTGGAAAATATTGTGTTGCTAGATGTAGCACACCATTAACCATCGTTTGACAGGTTTGTATTACTCTACACACTCTCCTGAGCAGTTCCTACATTGCTTTCTCTGTGGAATATTCAATAGCTTATGAGCAGTGAGGCAATATTTATTCCATATTCAGTCATTGGCATTTCCTTAATTTTGCCCCTGGAACGTGTTTTAATACCCACTTTTTATTGAATTTACTCTTTAATATGGTCAAACATGAATTGTTTTCTATGTTTCGAGGACAACATTTTCTTAAACAATTAATAACCTCTATTTATGTCAGTTTTCCAGTAATATTTTGTTCTCTTTTATTTTTTTTATTTCCTTATTTTCGTGACCCGGAAGTGATTTTTTAATGTTGCTCACAAGACGCTGATCGTATTTGCTACTACAAGCTAACTAGCATCATTGACACTACATATCGCCACGTATTGTCTGCTTAAACGGTTGTGGACTCTACGATGGAGACGGCAAAAAAACGTAAATTGGAGACAAACGGTTATACGAACCGCGAAAGACACATTGCAGCTCTGATCCTCGCGAGAGGAGGAAGTAATGGGATCCCCCTGAAGAATATCAAAATGCTGGCCGGTGTCCCCCTTATTGGATGGGTTTTGAGAGCTGCGCTGGACTCCGAACTGTTTCACAGGTAATTTGCCATAACCTAGGTGATGGTCAAATGTATTTCAAATATAGCCACTGATAATAGACGTTAGTAGTAATGCAAACAAACTGCATTTTTTAAATCTGTATAATATTGTGTATCCGAGTGATACATTCTAAGATGTTGTCTCCGTGGTTCGAGTCACAAATGATTAGCTGTTTTTAGATTAAAACCCATGCCATGTCTGATTTTATGAAAGGGCTTGTCAAGAGGATGTTTGTAAGTTAGTTTACTGTCCGACGTGGACACAACCCTGAATTGCCCTTACGTAGTCTAGCTTACGTGTTACAAGGTCTGAGGAATCAATCGATTGTTTTCTTCCTGCTAGTGTGTGGGTATCAACTGACCATGTTGACATTGAGAAGGAGGCCCGGGCGTGGAAAGTCAAGAAGGTGGCCGAGGCATCGAAAGTCAAGAAGGGGGCCAAGGCGTGGAAAGTTGAGGTTCACGATAGGAGCGACGATGTGTCTAAAGACTCCTCCAGCTCCCTTGATACTATCAAGGAATTTGCCGATAAACACAAAGGTCTGGTGATGACCTTCATTGTTTTCCTTGTTGTGTCACACGAGGACCCAATTGCCTTTAATAATTTCAAATGTAAACTTATAAAATGTGTCAGATTTTCCTTTTTAAAGGCACTAATGCAGAGAAC
The DNA here is from genome assembly GCA_016801105.1 of Esox niger. Taxonomy (NCBI): domain Eukaryota; kingdom Metazoa; phylum Chordata; class Actinopteri; order Esociformes; family Esocidae; genus Esox; species Esox niger. The sequence continues at coordinate 15,956 of JACXGJ010011371.1, read as the reverse complement.
TCTGATATGTACCCTAGAGGTTAAAATTCATCCCAACATTACGACAAATGTATGTTCTGTACCGCCTGTACATTTACTACTCTTTAGCAAGCTAGATTTTTTATTATGAAACAAATTTGTGATGACTAACCCGCACAAACATACAAGCCAATGGGTAATGCTGCGTTTTGCTGCTTGTTTTCCTCACCCAGACGTGGATGTGATCTGTAACATCCAGGCCACTTCTCCCTGCCTCCACCCCTTCCACCTGAAGGAGGCCCTGAAGATGATCACCGAACAGGGCTACGAGTCAGTTTTCTCCGTGGTCAGACGACACCACTTGCGCTGGCAGGAGGTTAACAAAGGAGGTAAGGAATAAAAGTATTCTATCTGAGGCCTTATGGGATGATTTCTTAGTGTAGATTGATCCTAGTTTTGCATTTGAAAGCGAGAGCAATGCAGAGGCACCATTTCAATGTTCTTTGTAGGTTAGGATTAGGCTTAATCTGTGTGAGGGAAACCTGCCTCTTAGGCTACTTTAAGGTTGAGTAGGGTTTTTTCTGACCGTGAGACTAGACAACGGAGAAGCTCCAGGACCCCAAATTTATTGCATTCGAAAATATACGTGTTCGTTTTCGTCCCGACCAGGAACTAGCATTACAGCCTGTTAGCTCGTTCATGATCTTCAGCCTCCTTTTCCCCAGGCTGTGATGTCACCGAACCCCTGAACCTGGATGCCCAAAAGCGGCCGCGGAGACAGGACTGGAGTGGGGAGCTCTGTGAGAACGGATCCTTCTACTTCACCACCAGAAGGCTTATTATGAAAGGCCAGATACAGGTGACATCCAGCCCTTATTCTAGGAGCGTCTTGGAGTAGGAGTGCTTGTCTACAGTCGGTCCCTTCCCCCTTTCAATCTTCAGCCTGTGTTTGGTCTTCCGATACAGTCCCAGTTATGTGTGTCTCTCCTGCTGGTGGTGACAGGGCCTGTGTTTGGTCTTCTGATACAGTCCCAGTTATGTGTGTCTCTCCTGCTGGTGGTGACTGGGCCTGTGTTTTGTCTTCCGATACAGTCCCAGTGTTGGGTGAAAGTGCGCTTGACTTGAAATGACAGATTTGATGGGAGGTGGACTTTCTCACTGATCTGTGGTCCTATCGGATCCTCTACTGCCATCTGCGGTTAAATGCTAACACAAGTGCCCTGTCTTCTTGGCTGTCGTCTTTCAACAGGGTGGAAAGTGCGCCTACTATGAGATGCGGCCAGAATATAGCGTGGACATTGATGTGGATATTGACTGGCCTGTGGCAGAACAGAGAGTGCTGAGGTAGTCTGAAATCACTGACTTGATGCTCTTCCTTGCGATCTCCATTTCCCTGTATCACTTTTTCTGTCTGTTGATATTCAAAGGGGCCTGGGGTATTTTTTTCTCTTTTATATACAGTAGCTTGGAGAACACCTGAGTAGAAAACATGTCATTAAAACCAGATGAATTTTTTTGCATGGGTGGAGCTCTGACACACTCAAAGCATTAATGCAGCACGCGCAACATCCTTTAAAAATGGCGGCAAAAGGGCTGATTCAGACCTCCTGAAAATATCTATGTATGCATCGTTATTTTTATCAAAAGAGCTCTGGCAAAACCTGTATTTTGTAGAGGCAAATGGCTACGTGAGACTTCCTTTTACACATGTATTCCCCTGTGTGTTTGGTTGCTCTGTTTGCTCTAGGTTCGGTTACTTTGGCCAGGACAAACTCGAGGTGGTGCGTCTGTTGCTGTGTAACATCTCCAGCTTTCTGACAGGAGGACCCATCTCTGCCTACTTCAGAGACATCGTGGGGATTCGTAGGCTGCGGGGAGAAGAGGTGGATGTACGTATGCTGTGAACACGCAGCCGAGAAAACACACACGTGCGAATACAGCTCTGAGGCGACTAATACTGATGCTTGAAAATTGACATAATGCCGATTACATGTCATTTTAAAGATCACGTGGGAGAACAAACACTGACTGACGGATGTTACAGTGGGAAGACAATTCCATTTTTCATTTTTGCTCCCACAGTGAGTTGTTAGTCAGTGCAGTGGAAGACAGTTTAACATATAGACACTTTATGATACCTCAGCTGAGCACATCCTCAACCAGACTGGGCAGTTGACTTGAAGCAGTGATTGTATAATCTCAAAGGAAAGGCTTTCAATATTGCAAATTTACTTTTGACTAACGAGTATTTTTATGTTGGATGTAAATATATAGTTTTTTTGATGAGCCCAATTCAAGTGTTCCTGAATAAACCTATTTTTACATTTCTGAAAAGATTTTCAAAAGTTGCTGAAATAGTAACTTAGAGTTCCTTTCAAGATTTTTGGAAATCTAACCAGGCTTTAGACAGTGTATCTTGACAAGGTAACCACTAGGTGTTGAACTAATGGCTTGTTTACATTATGAGAGAGAGAATAAAACAGTAGGTAGACTTATCTTAGTTTCTGTAATCATTTCGACTCTGTTTGAGTTTGCACCAGCGCTTTTAAGACTCACCAAGCAGGATTGTGGTCATCAATTCTGCCTGCATCCTACTCCGTTTCATGCTTGGCTTGACAGCACATGGGAACAGCCGCCCACTAAACACACAACACACACTGTAGACTCTAGCCATCACGTTACTTTATTACTTTACAGTACAAATTCCCCATGCATAGTATGATAGAACTGCCTTACGCAGCACAATTCAGATATATTTTCTGTGATATTTTGACGAATATTGTTGCGCAACATTTTTTTCAGGGATGATTTTTCAGGGATCAGTTGGACTCCTGAAGTATAATTGCTGCTGTATTCCACTTAAATGGACTTGTGTTGTCAAGATTTTATCAAAGACATTGGCTTGAATATCATTTGAGATATGAAGTAGGAATATGGAGCACTATTTAGGCATTAGGTTTTGGGTTGAAACAGTGAAATGTGTCTGAAATGATTGGTTTGATTAATGAATTTGTCATGAGTGGATACAGACCTAATTCTTTGTCCTGTTGGTATCAGTGAAAACATTGTTATACGTCCAAAACATGGAGCAGAACATTTTAGTTTTATTGTCCGCCTCCTACCAGGTGATCCTGATCTCATCCAACGAGGACCCCCTGACAAAGGATCTGGCTGAAGAACTGTCCAAGAGGACAGGCTGTGACGTCCGACAGCTGAAGGACATCCAGGGGGAGGTCGAAACCATTAGGGGCGTCAGGAAACTGGACTGTAAGGAGATCGCTTACATGGGTAACATCATCATTCTTTTATTTTAACGGAATTATTGACTACTACTGTAAATACGGTATTTGTGTTTCTTTAGCACAGTTTAAAATAGAATGACAATTGTTCACGGTTATTGCCCTGGCCTTGTTCACGGTTATTGCCCTGGCCTTGTTCACGGTTATTGCCCTGGCCTTGTTCACGGTTATTGCCCTGGACTTGTTCACGGTTATTGCCCTGGCCTTGTTCACGGTTATTGCCCTGGACTTGTTCACGGTTATTGCCCTGGCCTTGTTCACGGTTATTGCCCTGGCCTTGTTCACGGTTATTGCCCTGGCCTTGTTCACGGTTATTGTCATGCCATGCTGTCAGTCACAGAGAATGTATGAGCAAGATGAAAACCGCACTGGATAATTACATTTTACCAGAGGGTTTGGATGTGTCTTGGGATGACATTTTACCGGAGGGTCTGGATGTGTCTTGGGATTACATTTTACCGGAGGGTCTGGGTGTGTCTTGGGATTACATTTTACCAGAGGGTCTGGATGTGTCTTGGGATTACATTTTACCAGAGGGTTTGGATGTGTTTTGGGATTACATTTTACCGGTGGGTCTGGATGTGTCTTGGGATTACATTTTACCAGAGGGTCTGGATGTGTCTGGCGGTCCCGAGTTATAACCCTGGTTTGGGAAGTTCACTGCATTTTACTCTCCTGTGCAGTTTGTTTTTGACGGTTTCGCCATGAGCATTGTATTTTAATATACAGAAATGAAGGAGATGGGGGCGATTCATTGGCACATTTAACTACTTCCCACACCATTTATTAATCTGATTATCTTGGTATTGATACTAGTGTTAATGCTTATAAAAGAAGTATGCAGGATAAACTTAGTGGAAGGGTTAATCCAAGAATTTATTAATATGGATCCCGGATCTTAACCTATTCAGCAGCATGAGCTGAATCAGTATAAGAACCTCGAACAAAGGGCTGTAAGTATCTTTATACTGGTCTAACAGGAATGTGCCACATGTGTTATAAATTAAGAGATGGTCCCATGGTACAGCTTAATGTTTTCACTATATGGTTACCATGACTACACATTCCTGAGGATGGGTCTGAGCCCCCCATGTAACAACACTAAATTTGTTGAACTCATGTAGAAATACATACTATCACCATTGTTTCAGACTGCTTGGCTATTGCAGTGACGTCCAATCTGATATTGTTTCTGTAATTTTGATGTTTTTGCATGTATTTTAATATAATGTCTCACCACAATGTTAATGATCCTATGAATACTCCCAGAAATACCTTATGTGTTCTTAAATAAATGAATCTCCTCCCTCCTACAGGTAAGGATGTTCATTGTCTGAACCTGGCAGGGCTGAGTGCAGTACCCACGGATGCCCCTTTGGGGGTGCAAAAAGCCGCTAGATTCCCATGCCACAGTGCTGCGGGCCCCGGCGCCTTAGAAGAATTTGCTGAACACATTCTGCTCCACAATAAGAAGGCCAAGGCCCAGAAGGAACAGAAAAAACTGCGGCCCAGAAGGAACAGAAAGAACTGCTGCCCTGGATCCAAAATGGCATTAAGGTCACACTCTAAAGTCTAGTGTGGTTCCCATGGCCGCAGAAATAAAAATAGGTTGTGTGAAATGTAAATGATAACAGAATAATGTGCATATCCTCTATCCCTATATATAATAAACATTTGCACAAGGACAACATATCAAATGTTGAAACTTAGAAAAGTTATTGTTTTTGGGAAAAATACATGCCCATTTAAAATTTGATGCCAGCAACATGTTTTTAAAAAGTTGGGGCAGGGGCATGTTTACTACTGTGTTGCACAACCTCCTCTCTTAACAACACTATGTAAGTGTTTGGGAACTGAGAAGACCAGTCAGGTCAGGGTCTCCTTTGTCGTGTAAAACGTTTCATAATGTGCCTAATGTTTTCAGCAGATGACCTGTCTGGACTTCAACATGGAGCTTTTTACCTGACTCTGCTAAGAGTGTTGTTAACTCTTGAATAAAGCTTTACTAGTGAAAAGAATATACAGTCTCGGGGGCCATTCCCATTGAGTGATTTCCACGACAAGCGCCACTATACTGTTAAACAATCAGAACATCGCTATCAGGCCACTCCAGGTGACAGGACCATGAATCCTACATCTTTTGAATGTCCGTTTATTAGAACCCTGTGTCCGAGTAAAAAAAAAATGTCAGGCTTGGTCATTTGGTTGCTCTCGAGTGTGCAATACCTAAAAGTGGGTCACTGTACCCCCCTGTCTCAACCCCAAGGTCTTACGCTGCTATATTATTGTGCCAGTGGAGTAGTGTCAGGTTCCTGTCCTTGTCCATCTGGTCATACTTCTGACCTGGTTTAGGTTTAATAGACTCTGAACTCATGCACTTTTTGATTATTACAACTTTTACTCCTAAAATTCACCTGGCACAGCCAGAAGAGGACTTGTCACCCCTCTGAGCCTTGTTCCTCTCTATGTCTCGTCCTAAATTTCAGTCTTCTTAGGGAGTTTTTGCTAGCCACTGAAATTCAACACTTGTTGTTTGCAACTTGAGGTTTCTGTCTGTGAAAGCACTTTCTTACAAATGCTGTGGTAAAAAGAATATTGTATGCTCTGTGTGTTATGCATTAGCATATTAATTACTTGTAAAAAGTGTTTACAGAATGATATTTGAGCATGTAAAACCACAGGGCAAGAGGTGAACTGAGTAGGATGCAGGTAGATAAAATGAAAGCCGTTGATAAGATAAGGGCTGATAGATGCGGAACCTTGAACTGAGATGTATGTTAATGACTTACTGCAAAACGTGTGTGGTTCCTTTAGGAAGGTTAAAGGAGTTAGCCTATTGTTTATTAACCTGGTACAAGGCAGATTAAGCTGTTATTCATTAGTGCGTATTGTTTAGAGAACATAAGCTTGAGTGTAACTTGTTTAGCAGAACTACTCAGAAAAATGGGAACTCGCTGTCTGGACTGTAAAGAGTGATAACTTGATGATCATCAATAAATACTTCTGTCCATAACTCCTAATCTTTGAGTCCTATTACCTTACTTTTACTGTCCATGCTTTTCTACAGATTAGAAGATCCAATAAAAAGTAACATAGACGGGTCCATCTCATTGCCGTACCATTTGGACACTATTGAGCCTTTTCATTTACACTGCTCAAAAACTTAAGGGAACACAGAATAATCACAGTATAAGTCCAAAGCAATTCAACTTCAAATTAAACTGATAACAGGTGCACTGGAGAGGCAAAAGCAAGACCACTTCCCAAAGGGAGTGGTTTTGCAGGTGGTGGCCACAGGCTATTCCTCACTCCTTATCCTTCCTGACTGATTCTTCTCTAGTTTTTCGTTTTGCTAGTGTTCAAGTACTGGCTTTTAATGGAGATGCCACAAGCTATTGAATGAAAGGGTACAATACAAATGTTTTTGCACACATGAAATCTGGACTTATGTTAAACAACAATTGCTAAAAAAACAATGGAAGTATATTATGTTTTTGTTTGTGTCCTTAATTATCTTATTTTTAACTTTTTCTTTTTTTTAAACCTGCTGTGTGGATTTTTTGTATAATAACAATAGAGAGTAATCAGTAAATCATGTTTTTGTGAAAAAATGTGTGGAAGTTGCAAGATTGTTGTAACCTGGTTGTGACTGTGACTGACGGTTCGTCATCCCAAGATGGAGAAGACAGTTCATCCAATGGAGCCACGCTGCAGTTGGAGAAAGGAGAAGAGGTCTACACTCAGCTGAAGGCCCAACATCACGTCTACGATGACGCGGCTCACCACACCAGCTTTCTGATCTGACCTTAGAAGACAGACTAAGAATAAATAATAAGAAGTCAAAGGGATGCCTTTATCTATTAAAACGTTTACTTAAAGTTAACCAATACTCAGAAGGACTAATTCTGCCAAGTTCCTTATACTAGGAACTCATGTTTTATGATAGAGGTCTTTTAAATAACTGTGGGGGAACTAAAGAAAGAGAACCAAGCCAGACCTCAGGTGGCCTTCTCAGATAAATCCAAAAAAACATTTGTCACAGATGTCACCGTGGTCTACAAGCATGTCATCCCCAGCATTGGCAATGCTTACAGTCCATCAACTGTCATTTTTAAGGCACAGACCGGTGTGTGGAACCTACTAATTCAAATTCACTGCTTTTTTTATTCACAAATGTAATGAAAAAACAACATAGGTCCGGTTTTGCAGACACAGATTAAATTTAGTCTAGGACTAAAAAACAAGCCCATCAGAGTTTTCTACTGAATTTGATGTTTTAGTCCTAGATTAGGCTTAATCCGTGTCTGTGAAACCGGCCCATGGCAAGGTGTTTGGCCACCAGGAACCGCCATAACAACGTGTTCGCTGTTAAGCGCTCAGTGTTTTATTGTGAAACCCCGGAAGCTTTGGTGGCAACAACTTCCGTTCCGTACGATACAATTTGGTTTCAAGAGGCTGTTTTAGTAAAAAAAAAAGTTAAAGCCCATAACGTTAAAATTCAAATCACTAAACGTACATTGCACGTTTTTTAAGCATTCATCTGGCTGCTGTATGAAGACAAGATGCAAAGTCGAGATCAATGCGAAAATGGTAAGTTAGCGATAAAAAAAGATTGTATTTGTGTTTTTCGATTGCTAGCTAGGCGTAGTACTAGTACAGCACTAGTTATTTTGATGTGCGCTCTGTATTCGAAACGCACAGTACAAAAGCTTTTTAAACCTTTTCGTTATTTGTTTCTACCTAATATTTAGTTGCATGTGACTTGTGTCACAGGTCAGAATCAGTTGACCTGAATGGAACATGCTGTATTCAGCCTTGTAATATCGATTAGTCAAGGCTATGTTTTTGTAGGTTATTTTACCTATCGTTATTATAGTGGCTTTTTACTGCAAATGTTCAGGAGAGTCTACTGAGTAAATATCTGCAAAGAAATCAAGGGGCACTGTGTATTTGCAAGTGAGATGGGTGTAGTAAAAAGCCAGCAACACTTGCAAATACACAGTGCCCCTTGATTTCTTTGCAGATATTTACTCAGTAGACTCTCCTGAACATTTCCTACAATACATTCACCGCGGCATATAGAATAGTTTTTTTTCTATATGGCAATATATATTTCATATCCAGTAAATTCCATTGTGGCCACTGAGATAGGTGTAGTAAAAAGCCAGCAACACTTGCAAATACACAGTGCCCCTTGATTTCTTTGCAGATATTTACTCAGTAGACTCTCCTGAACATTTCCTACAATACATTCACTGCGGCATATAGAATAGTTTTTTCTCTATAGGGCAATATGTATTTTATATCCTTTGAGTTACATTGTGAAAAAAGAGGGTGTGGAAAATATTGTGTTGCTTGATGTAGCACACCATTACCCATCGTTTGACAGGTTTGTATTTCTCTACACACTCTCCTGAGCAGTTCCTACATAACTTTCTCTGTGGAATATTCAATAGTTTATGAGCAGTGAGGCAATATTTATTCCACATTCAGTCATTGGCATTTCCGGAATTTTGCAGCATCAGAGCTGCAGCACATCGCAGCTCTGATCCTCGCGAGAGGAGGAAGTAAAGGGATCCCTCTGAAGAATATCAAAATGCTGGCCGGTGTCCCCCTTATTGGATGGGTTTTGAGAGCTGCGCTGGACTCCAAACTGTTTGATAGGTAATTTGCCATAACCTAGGTGATGGTCAAATGTATTTCAAATACAGCCACTGATAATAGACTTTAGTAGTAATGCAAACAAACTGAATTTTTTAAATCTGGATAATATTGTGGATCCGAGTGATACATTCTAAGAGTTTGTCTCAGTGGTTCGAGTCACAAATGATTAGCTGTTGTTAGGTTTAAACCCAAGCCATGTCGGATTTTATGAAAGGGCTTGTCAAGAGGATGTTTGTAAGTTAGTGTACTGTCCGACGTGGACACAACCCTGAATTGCCCTTACGTAGTCTAGCTTACTTGTTACAAAGTCTGAGGAATCCGTCGATTGTTTTTCTTCCTGCTAGTGTGTGGGTATCAACTGACCATGTTGCCATTGAGAAGGTGGCCCGGGCGTGTGGAGCTCAGATTCATCATAGGAAACCCAAAGTGTCTAAAGACTCCTCCAGCTCCCTTGATACTATCAAGGAATTTGCCGATAAACACAAAGGTCTGGTGGTGACCTTCCATTGTTTTCCTTGTTGTGTCACACAAGAACCCAATTGCCTTTAATAATTTCAAATGTAAACTTATAAAATGTGTCAGATTTTCCTTTTTAAAGACACTAATGCAGAGAACTCTGATATGTACCCTAGAGGTTAAAATTCATCCCAACATTACGACAAATGTATGTTCTGTACCGCCTGTACATTTACTAGTCTTTAGCAAGCTAGATTTTTTATTATGAAACAAATTTGTGATGACTAAACCGCACAAACATACAAGCCAATGGGTAATGCTGCGTTTTGCTGCTTGTTTTCCTCTCCCAGAGGTGGATGTGATCTGTAACATCCAGGCCACTTCTCCCTGCCTCCACCCCTTCCACCTGAAGGAGGCTCTGGAGATGATCACCAAACAGGGCTACGAGTCAGTTTTCTCCGTGGTCCGACGACACAACTTCCGCTGGCAGGAGGTTAACAAAGGAGGTAAGGAATAAAAGTGTTCTATCTGAGGCCTTATGGGATGATTTCTTAGTGTAGATTGATCCTAGTTTTGCATTTGAAAGCGAGAGCAATGGAGAAGCACCATTTCAATGTTCTTTGTAGGTTAGGATTAGGCTTAATCTGTGTGAGGGAAACCTGCCTCTTAGGCTACTTTTTTCTGACCGTGAGACTAGACAACGGAGAAGCTCCAGGACCACAAATTTATTGCGTTTGAAAATATTACTGATTGTAAAGACGATGTAACAGTAGGTAGCTTCACAGAGACACCACAAACCATTGAGCATTACAGCAGGGAGGTGAGGAGGTCGTAGACGTGTTAGTGTTCGTCCCGACCAGGAACTAGCATTACAGCCTGTTAGCTCGTTAATGATCTTCAGCCTGTTTTTCCCCAGGCTGTGATGTCACCCGACCCCTGAACCTGAATCCCCGAAAGCGGCCGCGGAGACAGGACTGGAGTGGGGAGCTCTGTGAGAACCGATCCTTCTACTTCACCACCAGAGGGCTTATCATGGAAGGCCAGATACAGGTGACATCCAGCCCTTATTCTAGGAGCGTCTTGGAGTAGGAGTGCTTGTCTACAGTCGGGTCCCTTCCCCCTTTCAATCTTCAGCCTGTGTTTGGTCTTCCGATACAGTCCCAGTTATGTGTATCTCTCCTGCTGGTGGTGACAGGGCCTGTGTTTGGTCTTCTGATACAGTCCCAGTTATGTGTGTCTCTCCTGCTGGTGGTGACAGGGCCTGTGTTTGGTCTTCTGATACAGTCCCAGTTATGTGTGTCTCTCCTGCTGGTGGTGACAGGGCCTGTGTTTGGTCTTCCGATACAGTCCCAGTGTTGGGTGGAAGTGAACTTGGCTTGAAATGACAGACTTGATGAGATGTGGACTTTCTCACTGATCTGTGGTCCTATCGGATCCTCTACTGCCATCAGCGGTTAAATGTTAACATAAGTGCCCTGTCTTCTCGGCTGTCGTCTTTCAACAGGGTGGAAAGTGCGCCTACTATGAGATGCGGCCAGAATATAGCTTGGACATTCATGTGGATATTGACTGGCCTGTGGCAGAACAGAGAGTGCTGAGGTAGTCTGAAATCACTGACTTGATGCTCTTCCTTGCGATCTCTCCATTTCTCTGTATCACTTTTTCTGTTTGTTGATATTCAAAGGGGCCTGGGGTATTTTTTTCTCTTTTATATACAGTAGCTTGGAGAACACCTGAGTAGAAAACATGTCATTAAAACCAGATTAATTTTTTGCATGGGTGGAGATCTAACACACTCAAAGCATTAATGCAGCACGCGCAACATCCTTTAAAATGGCGGCAAAAGGGCTGATTCAGACCTCCTGAAAATATCTATGTATGCATCGTTATTTTTATCAAAAGAGCTCTGGCAAAACCTGTATTTTGTAGAGGCAAATGGCTACATGAGACTTCCTTTTACACATGTATTCCCCTGTGTCTTTGGTTGCTCTGTTTGCTCTAGGTTCGGTTACTTTGGCCAGGACAAACTCGAGGTGGTGCGTCTGTTGCTGTGTAACATCTCCAGCTGTCTGACAAAAGGACCCATCTCTGCCTCAGGAGAGGAGAAGGTGTCTGTCAACAGAGACATCATGGGGATTTATATGCTGCTGCGAGAAGAGGTGGATGTACGTATGCTGTGAACACGCAGCCGAGAAAACACACACGTGCGAATACAGCTCTGAGGCGACTAATACTGATGCTTGAAAATTGACATTATGCCGATTACATGTAATTTTAAAGATCATGTGGGAGAACAAACACTGACTGACGGATGTTACAGTGGAAAGACAATTCCATTTTTCATTTTTGCTCCCACAGTGAGTTGTTTGTCAGTGCAGTGGAAGACAGATTAACATATAGACAGTTTGATACCTCAGCTGAGCACATCCTCAACCAGACTGGGCAGTTGACTTGAAGCAATGATTGTATAATCTCAAAGGAAAGGCTTTCAATAGTGCAGATTAGCTTTTGACTAATGAGTATTTTTATGTTGGATATAAATATATAGGTTTTTAAATGTATAGGTTTTTTAAATGTATAGGTTTTTTAAATATATAGGTTTTAAAAAATGTATAGGTTTTTAAAAATGTATAGGTTTTTAAAAACCTGTACATGGCTTGTTTACATTATGAGAGAGAGAATAAAACAGTAGGTAGACTTATCTTAGTTTCTGTAATCATTTTGACTCTGTTTGAGTTTGCACCAGCGCTTTTAAGACTCACCAAGCAGGATTGTGGTCATCAATTCTGCCTGCATCCTACTCCTTATCATGCTTGGCTTGACAGCACATGGAAACAGCCGCCCACTAAACACACAACACACACTGTAGACTCTAGCCATCACGTTACTTTATTACTTTACAGTACAAATTCCACATGCATAGTATGATAGAACTGCCTTACGCAGCACAATTCAGATATATTTTCTGTAGTATTTGGATGAATATTGTTGCGCAACATTTTTTTGAGGCATGATTTTCAGGGATCAGTTGGACTCCTGGAGTATAATTGCTGCTGTATTCCACTTAAATTGACTTGTGTTGTCAAGATTTTATCAAAGACATTGGCTTGAATATCATTTGAGATATGAAGTAGGAATATGGAGCACTATTTAGGCATTATGTTTTGGGTTGAAACAGTGAAATGTGTCTGAAATGATTGGTTTGATTAATGAATTCGTCATGAGTGGATACAGACCTAATTCTTTGTCCTGTTGGTTATCAGTGAAAACATTGTTATACATCCAAAACATGGAGCAGAACATTTTAGTTTTATTGTCCGCCTGCTACCAGGTGATCCTGATCTCATCCAACGAGGACCCCCAGACAAAGGATCTTGCTGAAGAACTGTCCAAGAGGACAGGCTGTGAAGTCCGACAGCTGGAGAAGGACATCCGGGGGGAGGTCGAAACCATTAGGGGCGTCAGGAAACTGGACTGTAAGGAGATCGCTTACATGGGTAACGTCATCATTCTTTTATTTTAACGGAATTATTGACTACTACTGTAAAGACGGTATTTGTGTTTCTATAGCACAGTTTAAAATAGAATGACAATTCAATGCTCTTAAATTCAAATCCCTTTGGAGAAATGCCAATGGACCTCAATGAATCTTTGCTTGGACCCCATTCTGCCTGTGGAGTGGGGTGACGGGTTATAATGTCAGAGACAGTCCATACAGTCGGCAAGTGTTTAGGGTGTGACATTTTACACAGATGTTTCAGGGAGTCAAGACCGGAGTTACTGGCTTACCATTCCAGTGTTCTGGTTTCTGATTTGAATGTCAAGTCTTGGCTGTCCGGTACCAGACTCTCCACCGTCCAGTGTCAGTCCAAGGCCCGGCGCTAAATGACTGAAGTATAAAAGATGTATGTCTCTTATAGAATAAACATTGCCCTGGCCTTGTTCATGGTTATTGTCATGCCTTGCTGTCAGTCACAGAGAATGTATGAGCAAGATGAAAACAGCACTGGGTAATTTGAGATTACATTTTACCAGAGGGTCTGGATGTGTTTTGAGATTACATTTTACCGGAGGGTCTGGATGTGTTTTGGGATTACATTTTACCAGAGGGTCTGGATGTGTTTTGGGATTACATTTTACCAGGGGGTCTGGATGTGTGTTGGGATTACATTTTACCAGGGGGTCTGGATGTGTGTTGGGATTGCATTTTACCGGAGGGTCTGGATGTGTCTTGGGATTACATTTTACCGGAGGGTCTGGATGTGTTTTGGGATTACATTTTACCGGAGGGTCTGGATGTGTTTTGGGATTACATTTTACCGGAGGGTCTGGATGTGTCTGGCGGTCCCGAGTTATAACCCTGGTTTGCGTTCAAGTTCACTGCATTTTACTCTCCTGTGCAGTTTGTTTTTAAAGGTTACACCATGAGCATCATATTTTAATATACAGAAATGAAGGAGATGGGGGCTATTCATTGGCACATTTAACCACTTCCCACACCATTGTTTCAGACTGCTTGGCTTTTGCAGTGATGTCCAATTTGTCATTGTTTCTGTAATTTTGATGTTTTTGCATGTATTTTAATATAATGTCTCAGCACAATGTTAATGATCATCTGAATACTCCCAGAAATACCTTGTATTCTTAAATAAATGAATCTCCTCCCTCCTACAGGTAAGGATGTGCAAGATGTTAATAGTCTGAACCTGGCAGGGCTGATTGCAGTACCCACGGATGCCCCTGTGGAGGCGCTAAAAGCTGCTAAATACTCATTACGCAGTGCTGCGGGCCCCCGCGCCTTAGAAGAATTTGCTGAACACATTCTGCTCCACAATAAGAAGGCCAAGGCCCAGAAGGAACAGAAAGAACTGCGGCCCTAGAGAAATGCATCCAAGGTCACAGAGATTACTCTAAATTCTAGTGTGATTCCCATGGATGCAGAAATAAAAATAGGTTGTGTGAAATGTAAATGATAGCAGAATTATGTGCATATTCTCTATCCCTATATATAATAAACATTTGCTCAATGACAACATATGACCCATGACCATATACAGTAATGTATGGTAAATGTAGGTACGGCTATTATAACTATAGGTTATTATAAAGCCTTTAATAGATTGGGGCTTTATAAGGTATTCATTCATTATTTACACATTACGATACAAGTAATGTGTTACTCGTTTTCCGGTTTGTAACCTCTTGACCCCATTATTTTAGCCAATATGCAGGAAAACACAGCTATTGGTTTTGAGCCTGAAATACTCAAATGCAAATGATTTCATAGGACATGGATGTCTCTAAAACCTCAAACAATGTGATGTAATTTTTTTTATGTGCCATTCTCAGAACATTTTGTTGCCACAGTAATTAAAGAGAACTACAGCTACGTCTAAAATGCTGAATGTATATGCAATGTTTGAAGGGCCATTGTTCTCAGCTACATGGGCCATTTTTTTTAATTTCATGAAATTAGCTTTCTAATAACAAACAAATCCTTAGATAATTTTTTTTTATTTCTAGAAATGATTTACCAGTATTATGACAGGGAGGGGCTTCTAAAGTGATTACATGAGTGGGCCAACATCGCCTATCACGGCTGCCCCCTAACACACACCTGACCACGCCCACCACCTAAGCCCCTTTTTGATCCAGAAAATCCCCAGATATTTCAAATACCGATTAGTGGCTATTGGAGACCTGTACCTTCTTTTTTGTTGAAAACCTGCAGTGTGGATTTTTCTAAATTTAAAGAATAAGTTTATTATTATTCTAATCAGTATTCTACAATTTCTGGAGAAAAAATGTGCGCTATTATTGTAACCCTAGATTCACCATAATTGAGTAACATGCAACAAAAACTGTGGTTGCAGAAAGTTAACCAATAATCAAGAATTCCGAACTTCCTTTGCCAAGCTCCTTTTACGAGGAACTCATGTTTTATGATCGAGATCATTTAAATAGTTATGACACTGAAGTGATTTATGCATACATAAGTCACTGTATATAACCTAGAGATCGAAGACGGTTCTCTATTGTACCAGCCTTTGCATTTTGATGTGAATAATTATTCTCAGAACCCTCTCAACAAAGTAAACTTGTTTCTGAAGATTCCTGTGTGCAACGGTCATAGAAGCCAAAATGACCTCCCAAATGTGCCATGAAGACCAAGACTTACTGTGTTCATTGAAAACTGCTGTGGACCAGCAGGAGTCTGCACTCCAAGAGCTCAGAGCCACTGTGGAGGAACTGAAGAAAGAGAACCAAGCCAGAACAAAGGTGGCCTTCTCAGCTGCACTGTCAGAATCCAAAGGACCATTTGACACTGATATCACCCTGGTCTACAAGCATGTCATCACCAACATTGGCAATGCTTATAATCCATCGACTGGTATCTTTAAGGCTCCGGTGAGTGGAACCTACTACTTCAGATTCACTGCCTTTTCATTCACCAACAACCACAGAAGAGTGTCCCTGTACAAAGGTGGTCAACTGGTTGTGACTGTGACTGACGTTTCATCATCCCAAGACAGAGAAGACAGTTCATCCAATGGAGCCACACTGCAGTTGGAGAAAGGA
>JACXGJ010011370.1:0-10915 GCA_016801105.1 Esox niger | reverse complement strand
GAGTGATTTGCCTCTTTTGATGATAAGGCTGTCCTTCAAAATATTTCCAAAATAGCACTCATTGTTAAAGGGTAACAGCATCAACCTCGTGAAAACAAGAACATTTGCCATTCTCCATCTACTGTATATGTTAACAGGGGTTGCTAATAACACACAGCCCAGTTTAGAATGTATTCTCCACATTGAAACTAGGGTAATTCACATTGCCACTCCATTTGATACTTTGCCGTTTTTAATTCACTGACTTAAACAAAATGTTAAATAATTGTAAATCCCATAAAATGCTGCTTTTTTTTCTTAAAGATGAACATTTGAATGTAGGTGTTCGGGGTGCAATCAAAAACTCTGAGGTTTATGCTAATGCAGAAAGTGTCTACTATCTTTTTGTTAGCATGCAATTGCTATGCTATTTTGCTTTGGTTAAGAATGGACTATAGCTTAAATTATTTTGGTCAGGGAACAAAAAGCTTGTTGTAGAGAAATGTTTTTATATTATCAAAGTTTACGAGTCTCAATTTGTTGTGATACTTTGGTGGTGTGTGAAACCGTGACACCTAATGTCTGCAGCCTCAAGGCAAGTTTACATTTTTATTTCCTTTTAGTTTACATTTTTTTTTAAATCCTCAATTTTGTTATCGAATTTTTATAATGTTCCTTGTTTTATTGCAAAAACTCCCAGCATACACAAGACAGTTGATGTTGACATTCAGTGGATATAACATGTCTACACACTCCTGTTAAGAATCCAGTTTTTGCTGTTATATTATTGTGCCTGGGGAGTAGGGTAAGTTTTCCTTCTCCACTCAGTCCTCCTTCTCCACTGTAATTCCTGTAGATCTAAGGACTGCACTTTCTAAATGTTCCCTGTCTCTTGCCCTGTTTAAAATTAGGAGGACATGAGGTCTTGGCCCACACCTCCAGAGTACGAGGCTTGAAAGACTCGTAGCTATATCTGTCCAAAGTCCTGGTTGTGTTGCAGATCAAGACGGAATCTGACGATTCCAGCTGCCACTTGGCTGACGCCTCCCCCCACCTAGTCCATCTAGTCATTACTAGGTTTAATAGACTCTGGACTCAGTTAATTATTAAAACGTTTACTCTTTATGTTCACCCGGCACATCCAGAAGAGGAGTGGTCACCCCTCTGAACCTGGTTCCTCTAGGTTGTGTCCAAAATGTTAGCCTTCTAAGGGAGTTTTTCCTTGCCACTGAAATTCAACATTGTTGTTGCTCCTTGGAATTTCAGGCCGGTTGTATTATAAAAGCACTTTGTGACAACTGCTGGTGTAAAAAGGGCTTTATAAATACATTTGATGGATTGATTGCATGCTATTGTTTTTACAGATCAACGTGATACCCTCAAGCGTTGGGAAATTTCTCCCAAGGATGAACCAGACTTGTGAAGGTCTACAAGGTCTTAACTGATTTCTTTAGATTTTTTTTTCATTATGTTAAGCAACGAGGTACTGTGTTTGAAGGTAGGCCTTGAAATGCATCCAAAGGTACACGTCCAATTGACTCAAATGATTTCAGTTAGCCTACAGCACCGTCCACTTTGTGTATGTATACTTTTGACCCACTAAGATTGTGAAAAAGTGAATTATAGGTGAAATAATCAGTTTGTAAACAATTGTTGCAAAAATTACTTGTCATGCACAAAGTAGATGTCTCAACCAACTTGCCAAAACTATAGTTTTTAACATGAAATATGTGGAGTTAGTTTTAATGACATCATAGGAAGTGTATATAAAACTCATACTTCGACTGTGCAGCTCATTTTCAATTTTAATCATAACCAGGGATTCAGAAATTCCTGCACACAGGTGCCCCATCACCTGCAGCTTGTGCCCTTTTTTCGCCCCTGCCACTCAGACAGCTCAAGATCGCCAGTGCCTTCCACCAAGTGTGCCATGGCACAGGCTCCAAGTAAAAAGTGGACAACCATTGTGGACCATGTTATTTTTTTGCCAATTTTCACACAAAAGAATGGTTAGGCGTGACTAATTATGTGGCACGTGCATTTGATTATGTCTGATTTCAAGACTTGACACATACAAAATGAAATACCTCTGTAATCAGTTGAGGGAACTTGCTGATTACTAAGAAAATCAGTAGGGAGATTGACAAGCCAAGGGAAGATGTTGAGGTGGAATATTATATAAAGATGCTTTTATTCATGTAGTGGAAAACAAAAAGGCTAACTTTTGTTAGAGCATCCGGAGAGTAAATGTATAGCCCTTAGACAACTCAAGGATATCTAACTTACAATTAACATTGCCATGTCCAAGGTCACACCATTCGTCTTGGTGACCACTGAAACCTGCTGACCTCAGTGTGCTACTTAAATGGTGAGTTAATTAATATTAAATGATACCCTTTATGGTACGGGCTCCCATTGGCTCCACTAGATTATGAATTATTTACACCTGATTTAAATGTTTAATTGTTAATGAGGTAAAAATATCTAAAAACAATAGGAGGAAATTGAAAATATTGTGTATAAGTGGACCATGAGTTTCATCATTCAAGTAAGTCCTGACGATTGTGTGTTTATTAAACACTTTATCACTCTCTGGAAGTCCTCCTCAGAGTTTTGCCAGCAGCTCGTGATAATGGCGCATTCATATTGCATAATAATATATTATTTGGATGAATCCAGAAGACCTACATAATGAGACCTACATTTGTACATTTTCATGGCTGATCTGGGTTGGTTGTAATTCAACAGTGACAGCAATGAAGGCCTCAGTCTTTTGCAGCTGAGAATAGCAGGCAAACCCAAAAGAGCACTTTTAGCTACTTGCATTGCCGACACAGGGATATGATTTGAATAAATAAAATCCCTAATACATTACTATTGATATCACCTCAACACACATCAATGCTTATGGATTACAAAATATTAACTGATCCACATCTGTACTTAGAAGATTCAAATAAAACCACTTATCATTATGCTGTTGCAAGAGAGCAGATGCAATCTAACCTTAACTAGCAGAGAGTGTATATTATTTGTAATGAGGGATATCCACAGAAAAAATGAACCCTTTGAAATTTAAATTGATGCCCTTCCCACTTTGGAAAGACAGTATATATTCTACCTGTGGTTTAAAAAGATTGGTGATGCACCCACATTTTCTAAGAAGCAGAAGTGGCAGCTGGTAAAATATTTTTACCAAAGTCAAAGTTAAAATGATTGCCTTCTAGCTTGGTCTTAAATATGGTTCAGGTCTTTAATTGGTCAAACTGTCACATTTGACATGGTCAGAAGATCAACTGAATAGACCTACATTGCCTTGCAAAAGTATTCACCCCTTTGGCTTTTTACCTATTTTGTTGCATTACAGCCTTTAGTTCAATGTTTTTTGTATGTGATGGATCAGAACACAATAGTCTAAGATGGAGAAGTGAAATGAGAAAAATAGGTACATAAAACATTTTCTTTTATAAAAAAAAATGAAAATGTATTCACCCCCTTTGTTATGAAGCCCATAAATAGCTCTGGTGCAACCAATAACCTTCAGAAGTCACATCATTAGTGAAATGATGTCCACCTGTGTGCAAAATAAGTGTCACATGATCTGTCAGTGCATATACACCCCTTTTGTGAAAGGCCACAGAGGCTGCAACACCTAAGCAAAAGGCACCACTAACCAAACACTGCCATGAAGACCAAGGAACTCTCCAAACAAGTAAGTGACAATGTTGTTGAGAAGTACAAGTCAGGGTTAGGTTATACAAAAATATCCAAATATTTGATGATCCCCAGGAGCACCATCAAATCTATCATAACCAAATGGAAAGAACATGGCACAACAGCAAACCTCCCAAGAGATGGCTGCCCACCAAAACTCACAGACCGGGCAAGGAGGGCATTAATCAGAGAGGCAGCACAGAGACCGAAGGTAACCCTGGAGGAACTGCAGAGTTCCACAGCAGAGACTGGAGTATCTGTACATAGGACGACAATAAGCCGTATGCTCCATAGAGTTGGGCTTTATGACAGAGTGACCAGAGAAAGCCATTACTTTCAACAAAAAACCAAATGGCACATTTTGAGTGTGCAAAAAGGCATGTGGGAGACTCCCAAAATGTATGGAGGAAGGTGCTCTGGTCTGATGAGACTAAAATTTAACTTTTCGGCCATCAAAGAAAACGCTATGTCTGGCGCAAACTCAACACATCACATCACCCAAAGAACACCATCCCAACAGTGAAACATGGTGGTGGCAACATCATGCTGTGGGGATGTCTTTCAGCAGCCGGGGCTGGGAAACTGGTCAGAGTTGAGGAAAAGATGGATGGTGCTAAATACAGGGATATTTTTTAGCAAAACCTGTACCACTCTGTGCCTGATTTGAGGCTAGGACGGAGGTTCACCTTCCAGCAGGACAATGACCCCAAACACACTGCTAAGGCTACACTTGAGTGGTTTAAGGGGAAACATGTAAATGTGGCCTAGTCAAAGCCCAGACCTCAATCCAATAGAAAATCTGTGGTCGGACTTAAAGATTGCTGTTGACAAGCACAAATCATCCAACTTGAAGGAGCTGGAGCAGTTTTGCAAGGAGGAATGACCAAAAATCCCAGTGGTAAGATGGGGCAAGCTCATAGAGACTTATCAAAAGCGACTTGGAGCTGTGATTGCTGCAAAAGGTGACTCTACAAAGTAATGACTTTAGGGGGTGAATGGTTATGCACATTGAATTTTTCTGTTATTTTGTCCTATTTGTTGTTTGCTTCACAATAAATAAATAAAAACATCTTCAAAGTTGTGGGCATGTTCTGTACATTTAATTATGCTAATTCTCAAACAATCCATGTTAATTCCAGGTTGTGAGGAAACAAAACATGAAAAATGCCAAGGGGGTGAATACTTTTGCAAGGCACTGTATATGTTTTGGCTAAGCCATTGGGTGGATTTGCCTCATCTAAACTGTGATACAACAGTATATGGCAGGTCATGTCATCTCTTCGTGAAATATGCATTCTTATTTGTTAACCAGTGTATTTCCAGCACAATATCTTATCGTGTTTTGTCACTTGTTTATTTCATTTCCAGCCAGAAGAATCCTTTTGGTCAAATACAAATGTAATTTAGCTCAAAATCTGGCATGGGTATGAATACCTTTGGTCTTAATTGTATTTAGTTATGATGTACCTTATGATTTGTCTCATAGATAGCGAGTGGGTTCAGTTATTTTAACAGGTTTGAGTGCAATAACAATTAGGTACATTAGTTCACACATTGGCTATCCACTCTACATGATCACCCCGGTTTTTCCACATCCTTCATTCAACTCCCTTTTGTTTTGCAAACATTTTAGCAGATATTTTGTGATCCTTTGAATTTTATTCTTTGGTGAAAAATTCTTTCTGTCCTGTCCATGTCATCCACTGTTGTTTTGGCTCTGAATGTCTGGGCTTTTGAAAGAGGCAAGTAGCCAAGCATATTATGTAAGAGAGTACAGGATTTATTTTCCCGCCAATATATGTATAATTCCAGCAAAGGCAACACTTGGGTCTCAGGTTTTCATGTAATTCTATTTTCTGATCCTTGCAATGTTATTACAGCCTTTAGAAGGTATTTGTATAGAATTAATTGCACATATTATACCTTTATAGATCTACTTTTTGGCTTGGAATAATGACTTCATAGAGTCTGATTGCATTTTAGTAAGTGTCTGCAGTTTTAATACTCTTTAAAATGTGTTCTCAGAACCCTTTACAAAAGGGTAAATACACCAACTGAAAATTTATCACAATTGCAATTTTCAAAAAATAGCAATTGTGCATATCTGACAGAGATAGAAAGAAGACCTGGTTAAAGCAGTATAAATGATGTCCACACACACACACACACACACACACTTACACACACAAATTAAAGTTAATGATTTGTGAGGCTGTAATATTACATAAAAACCTCAGCATTTTTACGACCTGTAAAACGGAAATTCATAACCCCACAAAGACAATGCAGTCCTACACTATGAACCTTATATTATTTTACAGGATTTTTACTCAGTGATAAATAGTATGGAATAATATTTATTGGGATAATGCATATTATAAATCCTCCTGACTCCAATTGTTCACATTACAAGCAATGCTGGGCTAATATTATTTCTGGCTGCATCACTTCCATACACTTCATCCTTGATTAACCACTACCACAGAACACCTGGCCCATCAGTCTGACTCTAGTGGAGGGAGGGCAGAATCAGAGCAGCCATGACAGTGCCTATTTGATGCCCTCTTTTCTCCACATGCACAGAGAGCAGGGCATTTTCTGTTACCTTGCCCAGGGCAGACTCGATTGTTCAACTGACACAACAAATCAACACGGCAATAGTTACCTTAGACGTCTGCCAACTCTGTCTGATTTGCTCCCACATGTGAAAGTTTCATGGGAAATAATTCATAATAATTACATTTTCCTCTCTGAACTTAGAGGATTCACATGGTTATTATTCTCACTGTGAAGTGAGAGGAGATAGAGGCATTGCACTATGAAAGTAAAAGCCTGAACACCTTAGTTCTGTCGCCACTCGACGTCTCTGCTGCTTTAAAAAACGTTCCCTTGCTCTCCAACTGCTGTCTTCCTGTCTCTTTGTTTCAGTATTCATGATGCGCAGCAGGGTGCTATTACACTGACTCGTTGGCATGTCAAAGAAACCAGGACCTGGGAGATGGAATAAAAACTTTCTAAAGAAATGTTACCTATTTGGTCCTCCTTTCAACAGTAGGGTAATTGCAGCAGAAGTGGAACAGAACACTGAAATCATAGCATCTACTGGGTCGTTTATTATTCACACTTATATGGGATTGAAATTTTATGGCCAACTCTCTCCATGTGGGCAGAGAATAATACCATGATGGCAGAACTGCACTACATCACATATACCTGTCAACTTAACCTGCTTGAACCTTGGGGATGGATTCCCTTGAGAATGGGAAGCTTCCTCAAATTTTAGGTAACCACCTACAGTGATCATGAGAAAAGACTGACCAATAGCCATATGACGTCTGTGTAACAAGCAAAATAGAAAGAAAAAAAAATTAGAGCATGAGAATTTTCCCACTTTTTCTCTCACAAAAACACTTGTGAATGGAGATATAGATTTAGATTATGGTCTTTCATATAGAGAAATGGGATTGACATAGAAAGTCACAATCCATTTTTGTTGTGTTTTATTTTCAAAGGAAGATGTTTGTTCTTTTTTAGCATTGACCATGTGCAGTGGTAACAAAAACCTTCATGCGAAAAACCACAGCATGCATCTGTATCTACTGTATGCTCTTGATCATTGTTGTGTAGAAAGGTAAAATTTGGGCAGTAGGATTCGGGTCAAAATATTTTGATACTTGGAGGTATTGTTCCTTTATCCTGGCCAGAACCCATATATCAGCTGAGGAGAACCAGTCCCATTGCATGATGCTACCTCGTCATTATACTTGACACGAGGTACAGGGTTTTGTACTTTCAGTGATAAGCAGTGTTGACAATGGAAACTTCACAATGTCCTTGGAGCGTCATCTTGCTTCCACTTCTTATTTGTTGTCTTTACATGATACCAGTATTCATAACACATGCAATGCTTTCTAAATGATTTGATATCCCTCTTCTGATCCATGGCTCTTCTGCAATACTCAAGCCAGAACATTTTTAAGAAATCTTACAGGAATCGCTGATTTTATTTAGGACTAATCCAAATCACTTCAATTGATGCTGGCTGATGGAAAATTACTTTTAAAGGTCATTTGGAATGTATCTTGTGAAATCTGAACACAGTTCTGTCTCTCACTAAAAAGGCATGCACTTATCCAACCTAAGCATTACAATTTTTTCTGACTAATTGTCCATTTATTGTTTCACTTCAGTATGATTGTTTGCAAGACCTGACAGTCTGACATGATTTGTCTTGATTTCAGCTGTCATCAACATAAGCTCCATAATTAGTAAACTTGCATTTCAAGTTTAGAGTGTCTATTAATGCGGAAGTGTTTTTATATTTGTTTTGTTTGGGGAATTTTGTGGACCTCAGTAAGAATAGTTGCTTTAGCTGGACTTAACAAGGATCCAAATGAACAAAACAAACAAATAAATGACAGTGTTGGATGTCATAACCAGCTTATTCTGGAATCCCATGGAGCTTCATGTTCCATGGGCCCTGGTATCTCTTTCCCACATTCAGCTTCCTCCAGTTCAGCCACCATCTTTGTATTTTCCTAGCTGGTGACTTTCCCATCTCATGTGTTCACTATGTTTCTTCATAGCGTCAATATCTACTTTTATTCATGTCATTTAAGCCATCTGTCATTTCATCTATTTCCACTGTCCGAATATCACAGTATTGTTTTGCATTTTGAGATGACATATCCTTGTGCCCCTAGGACCTGACTGCACTGTTGGCATTGTCAGGCTGGGATGAGCTCAGGACTGGATCAGCATGGGTAACTAGCATTTTCCATGTATATCAACACCCCATCACCAGAAACAAGATTATTTTTCACAGTAATAGATCAGAAAAGGATTATCAAATACCAAACCCATTCATGCTATTGAATGTCTATCTTATGATTTATTGATTTCTTTTTATTTTACATATAAGCTTGTAGTTCTAGATGTAGCAGGAAACTAGCTACTGTAGCCTACACTTTTAGCTAGCTAACTTGGTTATAGCTAATGCTGACAAAGTTATAAGAGGCAAATAAACACTAATCAATTACTTTACTTAAATACTTTAACTTTACTTAAGAAAAAGGCACCAAAACTATATAAACAATATGAGGATGACAGAATGTTGTGCAAAATTGTTTCACATGAAATGTTCTTATTCTGCATTTTTAGGCTAGTTTAAGCTTTTCTTCTCTTTAGGGAAAAGAGGTGAACAAAACAAATCAACCATTTGAGGCAGATGGATACTCATCTCCGAGTTCTTGCAATATTTGGTTTGCTTGGCTGTGTGAGTCACTACTGGGGTTTGATGCCTGTCCAAACACCACAGAATGAGACAAAGTGGCACATTATCCACACCCTGCAAAATAATATGGGTGATATCGTATTCGGGCAGGCGGTACGAAGCAGGAATTGAATTCACACTTCCTCACATAGCAGTGTCTGAAATGTAATTTCAAAATTCCATCAGAGAAATGAAAGTCTAAAATACTGTACTTTTATCTTCTCAAGAACAACCTACCATAGACTACTACCAATATTTCTTGAACAAATTCACCAGAGGTATTTGCCACCTTGCATTGAGTGTGTGCGTGTGTGCGTGTGTGCGTGTGTGCGTGCGTGCGTGCGTGCGGGAGAGAGACTAATTTAAATAGCATGTCAACAAAATGTTGAGATGTTTTAATTTTCTTAATTCCTCTGTAACTTAAACAGTAATTGTAGCTGCCATTATAGACAGAGATGCAGCTTAAGTTAAATACCTGTGTAATATTTCTATGTGGAACAAATATTACTGTGCTAGCGGGGTGGGGTCATTACTGATATTAGTTGCTACGCATTACCAGGGACTGGAGGCAGAGCACAGGTAAAGTTAAATAATGTGATCGTAAGTACCATTGCTATATAGCACTGTTCGTGAAGAGTATTGTTTAGTTAAGTTGCTAAGCTGAAGCTTCCTTTCTTACTCTTCTTAAATTAATTAGGCCAATGAAGTATGCAAGTTTGTCAGTACATTTTGACCTTATGATTATTAGTGGATATGCTAACAAGCTAGCTAATGGCTAATATGCTAGCGAAGTTCACATGATAGCAACTTGATAGCGTACATATATTTAGGTAATGGATTATGCAAGCTATATTTTGTATTTGTAAGATGTGTTTTAGTGTTGATCCACTGCTTTGAATTGCACAGAAGTCATTGAATGGTCGTTTTTTGTCTCGTTCTAGGCTGGACAGATGAAAATGTCATTTGTCATGGAGGCCAGTATATTAATATCAGCTGTATCCAAGCTACGTGTTGCAGTTTTAGAGAAATTGGGGGAAAACTGGCCTTATTTTAGGTGTTTTTTCACCCTGGCTTCTATCAATTGTATTGAGCCCCGTGGCACCAACTTGTCTTAAGAATGTGCACTTAATCAAAACAAAAAGCCCACCACTGCTATGCATACAGCCCCACTAGTATGAGGACAAATAAATAATACAATACATTATACATATGACACATATATCTTAACTAAACTGCTATGTACTCTTTTAATTTGAATTAATTGACATCTACAGTTAGCCTTTGACATTTCAGAAATACCAATACATTTTTCTAAACTTGTTATCCAATGGTAATGTGCAGACCTGCCTGTGCAGACCTACCTCAAAATGTTTGTTTTTTTCTCGTCACACACCATTTTAAACAGGACAATCTCAGCTTCATAACTAAATATGTTTGGGCTATGCCAATCCAATGCTACTGCCCAAATACCTTTTCCAAAAATCTCAAAAGGTATATTTTTGAACTTCTATATGTAGGGCATCATTTTAATAATTACTAACCTCTTTTTAATAAAATATGATTTGGCCACGGCTTTCCTTGTAATCAAACGCCAGACCAGAAATGTTCTATAGCTGCGATCAATTTTTTTTATACTTCCAGGTTACCCAGATGTAATTGGATACAATAGAGGGTAGAATGTTTACATTCTACATCAGATGTTTTCTTCAGTTGCGACTTAATGGTAGGAGTAAAATAAAAATATTTGTTGAACTGTCAAGAATCTGGTAGAATTGATGGAAGGACACGGGCGCAGAGACGGTATGTAGGTGGTTATCCATGTTTTAATTGAAGCATGAACAAAAGAAACAAACTTACAACTCAAACCAGACAATGACCGGGTTGTGTAGCCTACGGCTGCTAACCAAAATAAACCACACCACTGTGGTAAAACACTCAACATAAATAGGT
>JACXGJ010011369.1:0-19951 GCA_016801105.1 Esox niger | reverse complement strand
ATATAAGGTTATATGAATTACATTAAAAATATAAACTACAACTGCATTGTAGATAATAGTTCTAAGCAGTTATCTAGTTGGCAACAACAATAAGCAATATCAGACTTATATGTGGCACATTATAAAGCAGGAAACTGTGGCAATACTAGTAGAAAGACTTCAACAAATCAAAACCTCTGCTCTTTACATTGAAGACTTGAAAAATGTTAACATGAGGGAGCCTGATGACAGTGGTTGAAGAAGAATAAATATTACTTGTGAAAATGTGAAAAGCAGACATTGTCCAAAATATTGTCTGCTTTTCAGAGTTGGTTTTAGTTTGGCTTCGTGGAACAAGTAGTGTCTGAAGTGAGCTATTAATCATCTTCAAAGCATGGTTGAGCTGTGCATTAAAAAGGGCCAGTGACGGCGACCAAAATATAACCCAATTGTTTTGCCTCTGTTTGCCTTTGGTGTTCACTTATTCCTCATTATTATGAACAACAATCTGATGTCACCCAATCACAACATAAAAAAATAAATAAATGCAACAGCAGTGAATCTACATGTATTGCAAAACATGGCCTAATGTTAAGAACTTTTCCTCTGATAAAACTAGTACTAATGAAAACTGTTGTCAATTGTCAGTTATGCAAAAGGACAAAGTAGTAACAACCATTTTTTTTTTTAAGATCAGCCCAAACTGTAGAAACAGGCTCTGCATACCGGCAGATCCTGTTGAAGAGGTAGACTCAAGAAGCTACAACTCCAAGAACTTGGGTCAATTAGGCTAAACCTCATGGACATTAGCAAAACTGTGAGAAAGAGACACGTGCTGCACAATGGACATACTTAGGCATTGGCTTGGATTTATGTGGTGTTGCCTGTACAATAAAGCTTCCGTTAATGGATGCGTTCATCTTCTGCTTAACCACAGTTCTCTCTGCCTCCATCTTGTGTTTGCGTGCAGTGAGGTGGCAGATGCTGTGGAGCCGCTCAACAGCCTTGGGAATCTTCCTCATCTCCTAGAGCCAAAAATAGAGAAATTTGTAGCAATCATCAATACCGTTTGCCCCATTAAAATTATAAGCATACTGGAGTTTGCCACGCTTCATTATATACATTTACTTTACTTTTCATTATTTTATGCAGGACAATAAATATTTTGTTTTTATTGATTTCAACTTTTTCACCACAAATCAGACACCCTGATACTGGACACTAATGTTATTTTCAACAATACAGAAACCATATTTTTGTTGACAAAAGACAAATACAATTCTGCAACTACTCTTTAGTTGCACAGCCTTCAACTTTATTAGGGTTGTAGTCCAGCTACTGCTGTTCAGATCCATAGACTGATTTGATTGATCTGACTAATCAGTTCAAACTAATTTATTTTATGAAGTCGTTTGTACATCAGCAGTTGTCACAAAGTGCTTTTACAGAACACCCAGCCTCAAACCCCAAGGAGCAAACAGAAGTGATGAACTTCAGTGGCAAGGAAAAACTCCATAAGAAGGCCAAATATTAGGAAGAAACCTAGAGAGGATTCAGGCTCAGAGGGGTGACCTGTCCTCTTCTGGCTGTGCCGGATGAACATGTGAAGAGTCAAATTGGTGTCGTTCGGATTTGGACTACTGCTAATTTTAGCACCATATTTTTAATTAAGAGGCATCTTAGTCATTTTCAATAAAATATGCTTCAGTTTGTCACATTAATATGAGTATGTCTAGTTATTGTGAAAACAATGAAAACAAGGAGCCATTTTAGTCAACAAATTGTGCTTATGTTTCAGTCACATTTTAGTCCTAACAAAATTTTAGTCTCAACCTATAGTAAACATATCAATATACATACAAAACATATTAAATAAGGGTAATGGAACATATCATCATGTTTCGCTTACAATGTTGATATTGCCTATTTCGATTTATAGATTTGTTTGAGTAGTTCAATTAATTTCGATGCAAAAGTAAGTTGGAAACATTACAATGAGCGGAGAACATTAGATTACAAAACATTTTGATAGTTAAGAAATTATGGTGTACACACTTCCCCAGGCACAACACCATGGTCCTTGCTGGAGCGTTTATACTGGGATGATGTAGTTTCTGATATCGCTTGACGACAGAAAACTAAAGCAAACAGAAACGCTTTCCAAAATCCTCCTTTCCAAATATCATAGTTATTAAAGACTATTGTCACAAAGACAGTTCCATCTAGTCTTGTTTGTCAACCACAATAAACAGTATTTTTCATTTATTTTTTTCTGTTTATTTTTTGTTCTTGTGAACTACCACTGAAAACTATTGGTTGACAAAACACTAACACTGATGTGGACCATTTAGCCATTCAAGGATTTCTTCTACAACATTCCAGAGTGGTGTTTGATGTGTTTTGTTGTGTCGACAAAAATAGTATTTGGACATAGAGTTGACACAACAAAACACAGATAATTCTAATTTAAATCATGTCTTGCACATATTGAAATCACCCAGTACTACAGAAAGGACAGCAAACATTACAGAAATTGGCAATAAACATCAATGCTTAATGCAATTTGGTACTGACATCTAAATAATGCATTAAATTACAGAAATAACCCCCCAAAATCAAATAATGGTTAGATTTGATTATGGCTTGGAGTTGCTTTTTTGTTCCTGGGGACCTTGAACATTTGTTGAAATCTTATTTGTGTCCAATGTTCAATGCAATTGCAAAACACTGTGCCTCAATTAGACCGATTCTTTCAACAGGACAATGACCCAAAACCTGTTAATAAGCACCCAGGAAGGATTTAGAAAAGATGCTGCAATAGTGTAGCCAGTAAAGAGCAGAGATCTACATCACATCCATAATGGATGGTAAGAGGAAGAAGAGAGTAGAAAGAAAGTTTGCATTTTCAACTCTTTCCAGTAAAAAGGTGCAGCAAAGTCATTGGTGGCTACAGGAAGTTTGTCAACAGTTGATTTGGCCTAAAGCCTATCCAAGTATTAGCTCAAATATGATTATAATAATATTTTGTAAATGAACATATTAAACTTTAGTTTAAAAAAATATATATTTGCAGGTGTAAAAGCAGAAAAACACAATTTGGATGTGTGCTTTCATGCACACCTCCAAATTCTCAATTCTGTTCAGAATGTTGAAAATGTAATAACAATTTGCAGTGAATTATTTTCTTTCAAATGTATTAAATTGACTTCAGAAGAAATAGTGAATAAGTAAAAGTATGTCAATATATGCCTTATAGATTGAAATAGTTAACGTCATAATACCTATGAAATCAAAACGTGATACAGGTTCTTTCTGCATTTGACCATTAATTTATTCCATAATATGGAAAATCTGAATCGCTTCAACTAAGGTTGGTGTATTGTTTAGGTTTATTCTGGATTGAAATTCTGACAACCATGCAAATCTTGTGAGGACATGGTGAGATTTAATCAACATTTGCTTGAAGTTGCTATACAAATTTATCTTTTCTTATTATTAAGCCACTATTAATAAAAGTCCACTTGTCCTATTTGGTGAATGCATCGATTTTATCAGACAACGACAACAGGCCTTTATTTGTATCTGTGCCTTGTAGTGATGAGTGAAGTACATTAAGTTTGTTAAATGTATATACACAAGATTTACCAACCATTTGGGACCGCAGGTGGTTGGCAAGTTGGGACCCAGGGTCACGAACAGCCTGGTGTTCCGGGGACGTGATTTAATTAGGTATTTTAATAGCACGTAACTCTGCCTCCTTTCGGCAAAACAAAAAACGTAGACATTGGCTAGGATTTGTGTTCAGAGACTGTTGTCAAGAAATGTCTTATTGTTTCTAGAGCTACGGATAAGCCACCGATCCATGCTAAAGGCTATGTTTATTTCCTAGCTAACAAGAACAATAAGCGGAGATCCGTAGATGGGCTACTATTAACCCGTGCAACAGACTTAACCAACCATTAATTTTGTGACTATATTCACATTTTACATATTTAGCCCATTCTAGTTGTATTCCCCCTTATATACCAGATAGTTCAGGTATATAAAAAATTGCTATTTTTCTTTATTATCTTGCAACCCCCCCAAAAAAAATCATCTGGCACGCCCCAATTTGTCTGTGGATGAGGCCCGCTCATGCCTGCACAGACATTTAAGTGGAGCAATGAAAAGCCCTTAAGCCTAAACGAAACACATACATTATTTGAAGTGGAACTAAAAATCCCTTACGGAAGAAATGAAGGGTGCAAAAACCAAAAAAAGCTGTCCAGTTGTGCCATGAATGTTTCGGGGGGGGATTATGACTAGTACAATTTTAGTAAATTCAAACTGTCTTAGGATCTCTATCCATCTATTTGTAGTAGAGGTGGCATACCAGAACCCTGCGTTTGTCCTGCAGCAGGATGACCAAGAGGAGGCAGGTCTTAGTGAAGATGCAGCCTCCTTTGTAGGCCACCTTGTCTCCTGCTTTCTCCCTGTAAATCTGTAGAAGGTCTAGGAGCGTGTCCACCGAGTTCTCCACCGCATACACAGCCTCTGTTGTCTGGTCATACTGGTATCCGAAGGGACAGACAAAGCAATGGTTACGGATAAAAAACAAGTACACTCAGATTCATGAATATATAGAAAGTTGACAAAATAGGAGGACCCACTTTAGAGAGGTTGAGGAGGACCTGAACAGCGTATGTGATAACCTCCATGCAAGGGACGCTCCGGTTACAGCTGCGGATCAGCGTGAAGATGACCAGCGTGGCTCCACTGGTTACCAGACGTTCACAGCACTCTGGGGAAAGCCTAGTGGCCGTCTCTGCACATACACAACCATCTGATATTAGCCAGGCGATTTCCAACAGTTCATGTCAATAGTGCAAACCAGGGCGCTTACCCAGATTCTTCAGAGCTTCCAGGATATAGGAGAAGTCTTTATATTTGAGGAGGTACTCTATGGCCCAAGATGTTTTGTTGCACAGCCTGTCCTCCTCTCGGACCTTCTCAGACACCTTCCGCAGACGAAGTCTCATGGCCACCACTTTAGAGTTGTCATGGAGCTTTCTGGACTGGTGGCCTCGCCACAATGCCTAAACAGAAAGGGTCATCATATATATATTTTGCATGTTTGAATTACAAACAAAAAAGCAAAGATACAATACATATAACTATGACTTCATTATATTGAACGCTGACTCTCAGGTTCAGGGCACACCTGCATCTTGATTACACCCTGTTGCATCCGCTGTTCCCGCCTATGGAGGAGGAAGGTTTGAGCGGCACGCTGAATGGTGCGAGCAGCATCATGGCGGCATGCTAACCACCTCCTGGCAGCTCTCTGGGCAACAATCACCCTCCTTTTGTACTCCAGGTAACATTTCCTTTGGAGTTGTGCTCGTACCCACCTCTGTAGAGAACACAAAGACCAAGTGACCTGGTTAACCGACCGTGTTGAGGTCAATGAAAGTACTGTATCTGATGTCTTCATAATCTTGGGTCTAAATGAAGACATTTCCGGTTTAAATCGTTGAAAGAGAAAACATTGTACCTGCACAAAAATCACAGAGGTGATCTGTCTCTTGGCAGACTGAAGAAGGAGGTGTGCCCTCAGAGCTCTCTGGATCCTCATGGCACACAGGTGATGGTATACAGCTGAGCAGAAAAGCAACCTTCTTTGTGCAGAGGCCTCTTCATGCAACTGTGGGACACCAGTCAAAACAGAGTTTTGTTTTAATGGATTTAAAGACCAAAAATACCTAAGCTTTCACGTTGACCTAGTGTCTGTTGACCTCACCCTCACAGTACTGACAGCACGGATAACTGATCCTAACTTACAGTGGATATAAAAAGTCTACACACCCCTGTTAAAATGCCAGGTTGTTGTGATGTAAAAGAACAAGACAACGATAAATCAGGTTAAAACTTTTACCACATTTAATGTGACCTATAATGTGAACAATTCAATTGAAAAACAAACAGAAATCTTCAAGGAGGAAACATTTTAAATAAAAATCTTACAATAACCAGGTTGCATAAGTGTGTAACCAGGTTATTATGCCTAGGGATGTGGCTGCATTCAGAATTAACCAATCACATTGAAACTCTTGTTAAATAGAAGTCATTACACACTTGACATCATTTAAAGAGACTCTGATTAATCACGAAAAAAGTTTAGCTAGTATGATTTCTGACATTTTCTTAGTTGCATCTCAGAGCAAAAGTCATGGTATGGAGAAAGCTTCTAAATCATTAGAGGGACCTCATTGTGAAAGATATCAGTCAGGAGAAGGGTACAAAAGAATTTCCAAAGCATTAGCTATACCATGGAACACAGTGAAAACAGTAATCATCAAGTGGAGAAAATATGGCACAACAGAGACATTACCAAAAACATTGACGTCCCTCCGAAATCTATGAAACGACAAGAAGAAAATTGGTCAGGGTGGCTTCCAAGAGGCCTACAGCAACATTAAAGCTGCAGGAATTTCTGGCAAATACTGGCTGTGTGCTACATGTAACAATCTCCAGTACTCTTTATATGAATGGGCTATGGGGTAGGGTGGCAGGACGAAAGCCTATTCTTACAGACAGAAACATCCAAGCACAGCTGAAGTTTGCAAAAACAAACATCAAGTCTTCCAACAGCATGTGGGAAAATGTGTTATGGTCTGATGAATCCAAGGTTGAACTTTGTGGCCATGATTCCCAAAGGTGGGTTTGGCGCAAAAACAACACTGCACATCACCCAAAGAACACCATACACCCAGTGAAGCATGGTGGTGACAGCATCGTGCCTTGGGGCTGTTTTTCTTCAGCTGGAACCGGACCATTGGTCAGGGTGGAGGGAATTATGAACATCTCCAAATACCAGGCAATTTTGGCACAAAACCTTCAGGCGTCTGTTAGAAAGCTTAAAATGAAGTTCAGCTTTCAGCACGACAACGGCCCAAAGTACACATCCAAATCCACAAAAGCATGACTTCACTAGAAGATGATAAATGTTTTGGAATGGCCCAGCCAGAGCCCAGACATGAATCCAATTGAACATCTGTGGGGTGATCTGAAGATTGCTGTGCACAGGAGATGTCCTCACAATCGGACAGATTTGGAACGCTTTTGCAAAGAGTATGCAAATATTGTCACGTCAAGATGTGCCATGATAATAGACTCCTCCCCAAAAAGACTGAGCGCTGTAATAAATTCATAAGGTGCTTCAAAAAAGTATTACTTTAAGGGCGTGCATACTTCTGCAAACCTGTTATTGTGTTTTTATTTTTCCCCCTCAAAGAACTCAGTATGTTTTTCAATTGAATTGTGCATGTTAAAAGTCACATTAAGTGGGGAAAAAGTTCTGACATGATTTCTCTTTGTCTCCGCTGCATATTTTTACATCAAACACCTGGCATTTTAAACAGGGGTAGACTTTTTATATCCACTGTAGCATTAATGTCCATTACCAGTCTCCTAGCAATCCAGCCTCGGAAGTGAGCCTGGAGAGTGATGGCAGCACGTCGCAAAAGTGTGTATTTCTTTTTGCCTACCCTGGCCTGCTGCAGGGCCCGGAACCTCCTCTGTAGCACCAGGGAAGCCACTCGCTGTCTTTGGAAGGCCTTCTTCTGGATCCATCCCCTGAAGGATGACTGGACCAACACTGCAGCCCTCTGCTCCTGGACAGGCAATGGGAAAAGTAGGTTCTGTTTTAGTTTTAATGATTCATCATCAGAAAATGTATGGATCTGGCTGGATACAGATGAGTGAATGAGGCCTTGAAAGCAAAGGCCTATGATTGGATGTAACACTGCTAAGACGTTATGACTTAGTCTGGGCAAAACACATTTGTTTCTGAAATTGTTCACCTTTTAATAGGAGTTTTGGTTAGATTGGAGCAGATGTTTCTGTACCCTTCAGAATGAATCCTGCTGCTGCCATGCCATGCCACGCAAATCATCAATTATGAAGAGCAAAGTTAAGCATTTTTTTTTGTTTTTGCTAAAATGTGATCAAGTGATTCATTCCAACTAAGTATATTATGCGACGTCATGCCTTATGTGATGTCATACCTTACGCAGGTGGTTTCTGGTTGCATGGCCTCTCCATGACGACTGGATTGTGATAATGGCAGCTTTTGTAAACAGGAAGCAGTGACGCTCTTTCCTGGCTTTCAAGGTTTCTCTCCATCTGCACTGAATGACCCGTACACAACGCTGGATCATGAGGAACCTGAGAAAGAAAATTATATAAAATTTGATCCAAACATGCTGACAGGACCCTAGTCATCAAAGCAATTTACTAAATATACATAGGTGACAACCATTGCTAATGATCAACAAAATAAAAAGCATCAATTCTGTTATTACCTGTTGTGTAGACGCCTGGTCTGTATACATCTGTAGACTGTGGCAACAGCCACCTGCCTTTCCTTAGCTCTCTTTCTAGCAAGATGACCACGGAGTAATCCCTAAAATCCAAATCAGCAATTAAACTAACACTTGACCAATGAAACAATTCATATTATTAGCCATAGCAAATGAATGATCGCTTACCTGTATACGAACAGCAGACTTCTTCATGTCTAGGTACTTTGTTCGCTCTCTTTGGCAGAGGAGATGGGCTCTGAATTGTCTCTGTATCATAACAGCAGATGTCTGTTGATGCCTGAACCTTCGCCGTTCTACAATTCCACGGTAAAATGACTGTGTGAAAACAGGAAAAAAAATATGAAAGAAATCTGTACTACATTAGTTGTCCAATTTTGGCATGTACTCAAGTTACTGGATGCATAGGAAGAATGTTTATATCAACAAAGATTTACGCACGCACACGCACACACGCACACAAACCTGTATTATGATGGCACTTCTCTTCAGCTTCTGAAACTTTTTGAGTTGGATATATCCACGCACTCTGGCCTGCAGCTTCTGAACAACACTCAAAGTTTTCAAGTAAAGGAACCGCTGCTCTCTCTGCGCCTGAATGCCTCTGTAGTGTTTCTGGAGAGTTACAGCCGCTGAGCGAAGCTTTAGGAAGGTCCTCCTCACTGCCAAGGCCCTGCAGTGAGACTGCAGCTTTATGGTGCAAGAAAGCAGTCTAAGATACCTTCTCCTTTGGACGAACATTTGTATTACGGACTGGATCTTGACCGCTGCATGTTTGCGTCTTACCCATCGTCTAGCCAGAGTCCCACGTATAACTGCTTGTAATTTCACAGCAGCAAATTTAATGGCCAGGAAATTGTCCCTTTGTCGTTCAACAACTTTGCTGGACCTGTACCATCTTTGGATAGCAATGGCAGAGACTTGTGTTCTGGTGAAATATGCCCTAGCCTGATGTCTTCTAACTGCAGACTGGATCAACACAGCAGCTCTCTTTTGCTTCAAGAAACATTGGCGTCTGACTATCATTCTAAGGAATGACTGAATCTTCCTGGCTGCTCTCATCAATTTGGCCAGCTCTCTTGCTTGATTTCCTCTGTACAATGCCTGTATTTTAATCACAGTGTTCCTCACATGCTGGTATCGCATTAACTGTGAGGTCATCAGTCTCTGAGCTCTAAATCTTTGCTGAAAAACAATGGCGGCCCAGCGATGTCTGTTGTAGGCAAGAAGCTGCCTCTGCATCAGAAAGTTGGCCTGAATAATAGTAGCGGCTCTATGCATCTTAGCAACTTCTTGTCGAACGCGATGCCCTCTGAAAGCTGCCTGAAGGACTATGGCTGCATCTCTGAGATTAAGGAAAATGTCACGTTCTTGCTTCCCTTGAATGTATGATCTGTAGCGTCTCTGGATAATGATGGCAGACAGTCTCATGGCCTTGAACTTTACCTTCTCCTTGTGCATCCTGAAGGTCACCTGAATAACAGTAGCAGCATTTTGCATCTTAGCAATGTCTTGACGAACACTATACCCCCTAAAAGCTGCCTGAATGACAATGGCTGAATCCTTCAGTGACAGGAAGCAGTATTGGTCTTCTTTCATTTGCAAATAAGACCTAAAGAATCTTTGAATGATGATGGCAGATCGTCTCATGGCCTGGAATTTAACTTCCTCCTTGTGCTTTCTGAAGGCAGCCTGGATCTTGGTTGCAGCCTGGTGTTGTATAACAATCTCCCTTCTAGCTCTCTGGCCCCTGAATGCTGCCTGAAGCAGGATCGCTGCACAGCGCATTTCTTGGTAGTGCTGCATCTGCTGTTTAGCCACAACAGTGGCCCGATACCTTAGCTGAATGGCAAGAACTGATGATCTCAAGTGGAGGTAATGTTTGCGTACGATGTGAGCTCTGTAACTTCTCTGGAGAACACAGGCAGCACTCTGCATCTCCTTAAGACTCTGTCTGGACTGCATTCCCCGGAATGCACTCTGTAACACCACAACAGCATTCCGCTTGACGATGAGTGTCTGCATCTCTTCAATCATCTTCCTGTTTGCTCTGTAACGTGCCTGCACGGTGTTCACTGCCCACTGTAGCCTCTGGTAGTATGCCCTTTGCAGGTGCTTTCGAAGGTAAGATTGAATTAGTATGGCAGCTCTGCATTCAGTGTGCAACTGTTTCCGGACCTGCATCCCTCTGAAAAACGACTGAATGACTATGGAAGAATTTTTTATCTTCAAGAAACTTTCTCTGTCTTGTTTCCTTTGCATGTATGATCTGTAGAATCGTTGAATGATTATGGCAGACAGTCTCATTGCCTGGAACTTGACCTGCTCCCTGTGCACCCTAAAGGTTACCTGAATTATAGTAGCAGCTTTATGCATCTTAGCCATTTCTTGTCGGACTTGATAACCCCTGAAAGCTGCCTGAACAACAATGGTTGTATCTCTAAGGTTTAGGAAACGGTCTCGGTCTTTTTTCATTTCAATGTGAGCTCTGAAGTATCTTTGAATGATGATGGCAGATAGTCTCATGGCCTGGAATTTAACTTCCTCCTTGTGCTTTCTGAAGGCAGCCTGGATCTTGGTTGCAGCTTGATGTTGTATAACAATCTCCTTTCTAGCTCTCTGGCCCCTGAATGCTGCCTGAAGCAGGATCGCTGCACAGCGCATTTCTTGGTAGTGCTGCATCTGCTGTTTAGCCACAACAGTGGCCCGATATCTTAGCTGAATGGCAAGAACTGATGATCTCAAGTAGAGGTAATGTTTGCGTACGATGTGAGCTCTGTAACTTCTCTGGAGAACACAGGCAGCACTCTGCATCTCCTTAAGGCTCTGTCTGGACTGCATTCCCCGGAATGCACTCTGTAACACTACAACAGCATTCCTCTTGACGATGAGTCTCTGCATCTCTTCAATCATCTTCCTGTTTGCTCTGTAACGAGCCTGCACGGTGTTTACAGCCCATTGTAGCCTCTGGTAGTGAACTCTTTGCAGGTGCTTTCGGACATGAGATTGAATTAGTACAGCGGCTCTGAATTTATTCTGCAACTGCTTCCGGAGTATCATCCCTCTGAAAGCCGCCTGCAGAGAAATAGCTGCACAGCGCTTCAACAAATAGCCCCTTCTCTCTCTTCGGGTCACAGCCGCAGCCCTGTATCTCCGCTGACATTGAAGAACGGCAGTTTTGATCGCAAGGAAACGTTCCCTGTCCCTGAAGGTGAGGAAGCTCTTCTGAATGACTGTGGCTGCTTTGTGCATCTTAGCAACCTCAACCCTGGCTCTGTGACTGCGAAATGCTGCCTGAATCACCACTGCTGCAGACTTCATCCAGTTGTACTGATGCATCTGTAGATCCCTCAGCCTGTTCGCCCTGTAACGCTGCTGTATGATAATAGCCGCAACCTTTGTGGCAAGAAAGCCCAGCTGTACTCTGTGCATCCGGAACTGAGCTTGAATGACGGTGGCAGCTTGACATTTCATCCTTAGATCAGCACGTACTCTGGATCCCCGATAAGCAGCCTGTAGCTTTACTGTACACTGTTTCAACCAGTTGTACTGCTCACGCTGCGATCTTCCTGCTAAAAGAGCCCGGTAGTGACTCTGTAGAACTATAGCAGCACTTTGCAGAAGCAAGTATCGCCTCCTACAAAGAAAGACTCTCACTGATTTCTGCAGGACAATGGCCGCCCGGTGTTTTTCACTCAGCTCTTGTCGGACTCGCATGCCATAGAACCAGGCTTGTAGGGTAACAGCAGCTTTCTTGAACTGAAGATACTTGATTCGCAGAACTTTTCCTGCCAGGTAAGCTCTATATTGGGTTTGTAAGATCAACACAGCCTGCTTCCTTGACCTGAACTGTGACTGCAACACATGCCTACGGTAGTACGTCTGAATGAGAGTGGCACATCTGTGCTCATTTTCAATTGTCCTCCTCACTGCCCTACCTCTCCAGATTGCTTGAATTCTCACTACAGAATATTTGAGAGCCATATACTCTCTCCTTGCTTTATCACCCAACAGCTTGGCTCGAAATTGCTGTTGGATAACAATTACAGACCGTTTCAAGGACAAGAATCTTCTTCTGGCAAAAAAGCTCCTGAAAGCTGCTTGGATGACTGTCACTTTTTGATGCTGTTGTAGCATTAGTCTCTGAGTCCTGTACTGACAATAAGCTGACTGTATAGTAACAACAGCACATTTAATTTTAAGGAACCGTTGCCTTTCCACATCTCTTTGAAGGGAGGCTCGGAACCAACGCTGAATCAGTACTGTGGCAGATGTCATCTTTGCCATTCGTTTTCTGACGATGCTTGCCCTGAAAGCACTTTGAAGGACAATGGCGGAGTGATGCTGCCGTTTCACAGTCTCAAAGCTGCGCCTCTGTGCATGACCTCTGTACCATGCTTGAATGAGAAGTGAGAGCCGCTGTATGTTTATGTACCGTTTTCTGCACATGTGCATTCTGTAACAAGACTGAATCTTCAGGGCTGCTGTTGCTTTTCTGGCCATTATCACACTGTGCCATTTCTTGAATACAGTTTGTATCACTGTGGCAGCATGGTTCTCCCTTTGCAGTCTTTCAGTCTTCCGTCTTCGATAGTTTCTCTGGATATCTACAGCTGCTGCTCTCAGTAAGAGGTAACATTCACGTTGTTCCCTGGCCAGAGTCCAGGCCCTAACATGTTTCTGGATGACGGATGCAGCCCACTGTATCCTCTTGTAGGCAGTGACTTCCAATTTCATCCGCCAGAGAGCTTGAACTGCAACACTGTGCAATCTTAGACACTGGTAATTTTTCATTGCAACATGCATCTTCCATTGCGCCTGTATGACAACAAGAAAAGCAATAAGTAATGTACATCTGGTCCTTTCAATAAAACTAAGAACTCAAAAAAATGTCTCCAATCTGGTATTACAACTTGGAAGATTCAAAACAATTTAGTGTCAGAGATCATCTTGTGAGTGAATATGAGAATGATGGGTTTGGTACATGGATATAACCCACACCTGAAACATACAGCATAATTGAAACATACTTGGATGGTAGTTGCTGCAGAATCCTGGAGAGCCCAGAATTGGGCTTTTTTCCTCAGAGTCAGGGCATTGCGTGCAGAGTAGCCCCTCCATGCAGCCTGGATAACGATGGCTGCAGCCTTCTGCCTCACAGCTCCACGTCTCTGCAGAAACTGCCTGACAAACACCTGGATCTTCGCTGCAGCCACAGTCCTTTCCTATACCAAATAATCCAATGATTGGGATGACAAATGATTTGCAGATACATGAAATGTCATTGGCAACAAACAGAAAATCACAAACATAATAGGATGCTAAGACTAGTATTAATGACTAATAACCGAATACAGACATACTCGATAAAGTGCAAGATTCTTTTTCAACCAATGCTTTCTCCATGCGCCCTGGATGACCCTGGCTGCACGGGTCTCATTCCGGAGGTTCAGGAGACGTGCACAGAGGAAGGACAAGTAGCATGTCACCACCTGGAACAAAGAAATCAAAGAATTGAAACACTTGAATGTCCGTGCTGAAGAGCTAAGCTTAGCTGATTTGTGTCTGAAAATTTTAAGGAACAAATCTCAACCAATTCCTTTTTTAAAGATGCAATTAAGATGTCTTTATATTTTTATTTATAAATATGAAAACTACATTAAAAAAACATACAAGGAACAGAATGTAAGCAAAAGATTTACCACTAAATGCTGTCATTATCTTGAAGTAAATTGGAAAATTCCCAGTTTACAACCTACGCATTGGCATAGGAATATTTTTTGTGTACTTTAAGTTATTTAACCAGTAAATGTACACTTACATTTACATAAATTACCTGGTAGCAATTTGGCTTGACAGTCTTGCTCTGGTACATTAAAAAATATATATTTTTCACCTTTGTCAGCATGGGGACTAGAAGCAGAGACCATTTGTTTACTTGCCCAACCTTTTTACCACTTGGTTAAGATAAATCACTAACAAAACAAAAAGTCACACACCTTTTCATTGGGGATAGTGTTTGACATGTCAGCTGGGTTGATCATAGCAGGAACCCCTCCCAGGTCAGACACCGCAGCGTTGACCATCCTGAAATTATTCTTTTCATTCTCCAGCAGCTCTTTAAACTTAATTGATGGTGATTCGGAGCCTACACAATAAAATAATGAAGTAGTTATTTACTGGTCAGTGTTCTTATTTTGTAGTACATATGAAGGACAACTTCTAAAGACTTATTTAAGGGGGAAGAAATACCATTCAGGTTGTTGGGGGAGTTGTCAAAAGAGGCGTCGGAGTCACTGGATGAGCAGTTGAGTTCAACTCGTACTTTCTGGGAGCACTCCACATTCTGGGTAGTGTAGCTGCTAATACGGTCTGCTGGTAGGTGGCTGGGGTGATAGTGGTGAATCAGATAGCAAAGGACACGACCATCTGATAACGAAACCGTGAAGTTCTCTGCCTGGAAGGAGACAATGTAGATGTACATGCATTTCATGGTCACACATTACATTACATTGTAAGACAGATTTGGCTTGTTTCTCTACACAACCAAGATTCAGACCAAGATAAAATGTTTCTCTATGTGAAGTGTTTCTGCATTTGTAAGGGGAAAAGCAGCACAACTGAGACAGATAAGACATTGTCAATTAAAAAAAATTATGCAGCAAGAAAATTAGAAATACAATATTATGTTGAATAGTTATCTGCAAAAAAAATGTGATAACCAGAAAAGGAACTAGGCAAGCCTAGTTCAGCCAGCCTGCGATTAGAAGGGATGAATGTTGTTATCCCTGGCTGGTCTTGATCATATGTGTCAGACTGTCTTTCACCATTAAACAGCAGGAATGTAACTTTTACCTCAGCCATCACCATTTTGTTGAAATAACAAAGACTGAATGTTTATTAGTGGAACTATAGTGTACTCTGGTACAAAGATTACTGCAGATGGCAAGCAAGTAGCTATACAGGACCTATAATGAAAACAATGATTCCAATCACCCCATGGCTGATTTGTTTCTTAAAAAACAAAAATATAAAAAGGGTCACGTAATACAACAACTTGTAATTCGCGGTATTATAGACTGGATATATTTTGTTGTGCGACGGCTGAAAAGTACAGAGTGGATAAATATTTCTGAGAGGGGTATTGAACCTGGGTCAAAATACTAAAGGCCTGGGATCTTCCCACGAGACCACACCGCCTGCTGGCATTCAGTTCATCTCTGCATAGACTTCAAATGTTACTTTTACCCCAGCCATTACATTATACGCTGAAATAACAAGGGCAACAGAACATTTATTAACAGAACAAGTGTACTCTTGTACAAAGATTGCTGTTTATGGTCGACCATACAATAATTAACCACAACACTATATTGAGACACACATATCAAATCGGTCACCAAAACAGCATTCTACCATCTGAAAAACATATCCAGAATAAAAAGCCTGGTGTCCCAAAAAGACCAAGAAGCGCATCCATGCTTTTATCTCTAGTAGGGTTGACTACTGTAATGGCCTCTTAACTGGACTCCACAAAAAGACTCTCAAACCGCTGCAGCTCATTCAGAATGCAGCTGCTAGAATGTTAACCAGGACCAAGAGGACAGAGCACATCACTCCGGTTCTTAAATCTTTGCATTGGCTTCCGGTCAGTTACAGAATAGACTTTAAAGTGGTGCTTCTAGTTTATAAAACCCTGAATGGTTTAGGACCCGAATACATTTCTGGTATGTTTGAAGAATATAAACCAAGCAGGGCTCTTAGATCTATGAACTCAGGTCAGCTAGTAGAGCCCAGAGTCCAAACTAAACATGGAGAAGCTGCGTTTAGCAGTTATGCTGTACACAACAGGAATAAGCAACCAGAAGATCTTAGACGTTCACCAAATGTGTTCATTTTTAAATCCAGGCCAAAAACACTTCTATTTTCATGTGCCTATGACTGAGCTCTTAAACTTAACCACACTGTGAGCCTTATAGCCTGTTTTTATAACAGCACTGTTCAATCTTTCTTAGCTTCCTAGGTTTTTATATTCTATTTCTATTTTATTATTCTATGTTTTATTATTAGGCTGTATTTTATATTTCTCTTCTTGATTCATTTTGTTATTAAATGTATATCTTGCCAATTGTAATGTAAGTTCTGGCGCTATCTGAGGAATAACCTCTGTGTAAATGTAACAATCTGCTGATGATGGATCTGACAGTTTTGATTCTATTGCATTATTCTGTTTTCACTGTAAAGCACACTGAATTGCTTCTATTTATGAAGTGTGCTATATAAATAAACATGCTTGCTATATTAACTGCGACAAAATCAAAAACACTGGCTGAATCTCAAATCGCATACTACAAATACTTACTTAGCGGATGATGGTTAAGTACTTAATTTTTTGTAAATAGTAAGCAAGTATGCCAGTTTTGGGACCGATTAGGACATACTACAGTCAAAAATTGCATCTCAATATTAGATAATTTTCTCACACATTTACATCACACCAAGTTTGAAAATTTGGTTAGAAACCATTCATCATTGTTAAACTGACACATTATTCTTATTAAGTTTCCTTCCACCAAATTAAGCAGAAAAGTTGTCTATCCTGAACAAATCCTAATGCGAAATTTGTTTTGTCTGCGGTGAGGCTGAAACACCAGTCGCCTCACCACTCTAGATGAGACAGATGATGATAGATGGTGGATCTCCTGCCAGACCTGGATCAAGGCAGCAGTGAGCTCCTGGACAATCTGTGGCGCTACTTGGTGGCATTGAATGCACAGATACACCACTACGCTGCGCTATACTCACTCACTCAGTATGACATTTGCTCTTCTGGGCCAGCTCCGCTTACACGGTCTGGCAAAAATAATCAATCCCTTTGTGAGAGTATAAATCACCAACCACCTAACATCAGACCAGTTACATACATTTTATTGCTTTTGAGAAGCACTTCCCTGTACCCAGATATCTCCACCAATTGCCTTAATAACAATACGCTAACTTCAATAATCTCAATACAATTTCAATAAACTGCAAACAACCATATAAAATGGTCAAATACAATGCATGAGGTTATCTAAGTAGAACATTTTACAACATCTCAATATTATAATTCACTCTGGACAACTCATACAGAATGATTACTAGAAACTGTAGCAAACACGTGCACTGAGATTTTTTGAAAAAGTCACCAACCAACTCACCTTCAGCTGGTAAAACCGGCAGACTGCATTGACCCAGTCCATAAGTAACATGATCTTGGAGCTGCGGTGCTCAAATGGGTGTCTCAGCTTGGTGGTTTTCTGCAGAACATCTTTATTACTCTTCAGCAATGCCAGTCTCTCTTTGGTATTCCAGGCGCATTTGAGGAAACCAATCTCTTC
This sequence comes from Esox niger, assembly GCA_016801105.1. Lineage (NCBI taxonomy): Eukaryota > Metazoa > Chordata > Actinopteri > Esociformes > Esocidae > Esox > Esox niger. Next base: position 2,232 of record JACXGJ010011369.1, on the reverse strand, counting down.
TCTCAATTGGTTTTCATCCAGAAGGACTTCCACCTGAAATGGAACATATAGTGAATGTAAAAAACAAGTGTTTCAATTCAGTCCCTGATTAAATACCAATGGCATTATGTTACATTCATATTCATCATTGCATATTTGCTTAAGATCGAAATAGGTGACCAAAAATGAACAAACACAAAAAACAGGGAAATATCCCAACAAGGTTTAATCTAGTTTAGAATTATTTTGCAATGTACCATTATGTAGCCTAAATTCTCAACACTATTATTTAATAGTCGCACATTTGTCAGATCCACTCTGTTCAACAAAATTATTTAATTTTTTATCAAGCGTGTTTAAAATATTCTGACTAATATTGTAAGTTGAATTTTGTCATTTCCAATCTTTCAAAACGAATTAGATAATGCACATTAAAATATATTGATAATAAAACATGTTGTCTCATTGCATATTAAACACGAATGCTGGAGTTTTTTAATCTAGTGCCACGCTTAGTCACATGACCAAACACTAATGTCTTACTGAAACAGCAGAGGCTTGCTGTTTTCTTGGCAACAGATAGGTCACACAATATTAGGCTATTTAATATGCTATTGATCTATTAATTTGGCATATTCTCCCAACAGAATATACCAACATTTGCCAGCTAATGTAAACTCTGAGTTATGTATATATTTTTAGCTAATCTCCCCCCATAAAAAGTTAATTATTCCAGTTGAGAAGCCTGATATTATAATGGAGGAAACGGCACCGCATTCTGTCCAGAAAGGTGGCTCCTCTTGTAGGCCTATATGTTGGTAACTCAACATCCTCAACTGTGATTTGGTGGATTACATGGTTGGAAATAATTATGTACTACACTGAGCGATGCTATTATGTGATTTATCACTGGCCGGGAAGGATTACTTCTGTTGCATGTCCCCTCACATTGTAATGCCACCCTTAAAAACCATTAAAGTGCATGCATAATCCTGGGGTAAGGAGGACCCTAAACTGTGCGATTTAATTCAATGAATGGATAGTTACACGGTGTGGGGTCTTTAACAGTTGTTTAGATTATTAGCCCATAGTTGTGCTAGGCCTTCACTTACAGCTAGCCAAATTTTAAAAACGATGCTTGCTAGCAAAACTTAGAGTGCTTGCTTACAGAACAGAAGTTACCTTCAGTTCAATGCTTTAATAAAGTCTGTCTATCACCAGTAACATTATCATGCTCCTAAAAATGAATAACACTGTCTTAAATTATACAGTTCCTATTAAATATAAATGATCTCAGGTACTGTACACAGTGACATTACCTTGACTTCATGTGTGGAGCCTCCGGCTCATCGAACAGAATGTAAGTCACAAGTGACCAGTAGAGACTGCGCAGCCATCAGCCACTATAAGAGCCAAGTTCTGCCGGTAGCAACAGTTTGAAAAACATCCTATTGGCGCCAATTAATCGACCAAAGGATTACTCAGTCAACCCCTAGTTGGGCACCCACAAACAAAGGCACAAAAATGTCATACCTTTTAAAACAGGGAAAGAATGGATATCATTGGATTATTACATCTATAGGGGACCCCTCCCCAAAGTTATAATCAGATTATGAAATATAAAACCAACCTGGAAGGTAAAGATGATTTTCCACAGAAGACTTAGTGTCTTCTCTCGATGTCCATCCACAATATCTCTCGAGTCAATGACAGCACCTGGAAGACAGCAAGGTTTCACCTGAACACAATGTGTACTTTATATTTCTTCACATAATTTCATTATAAAAGAATAAAGAATTGGAGAGGAAAGTCGGGAAACATACTGTGCTCATCCTTTAGGTCAACCCCTCTGGACCTTAGAACCTGCAGGGCTATTTCTACATTGTGTATCTTCTGTAGACGACTGATGGCGGGAATCCTCAGCTTACGGGAAAGGCTCCAGTCTTGGATGAAAAGCTCCATCACACGCCTGGTAGGTAAACAGTAATAATCCTGAGCTGCGTTCTCACCCTCCAGCCTTGTCATGAATATTGCATAAAAATAAAATAGGTCTATTGTTGTGGCAATTTCTTAACTAATGTATTTTGGAGACATGTTTGCTTATCTATTACATGGTATGTAACTCTGGTCTTTGGTTGTGACATGCATCTGTATTGTTTCAGACAATCATTAGGTTCTCTGACCTTCTGCTCAACTGGCAAAACCATTAAGGCTATCTGTCCTTTGTTCCTGAGGAATGTGAGTGTTGGGGGA